>CAXKVI010000002.1:76904546-77136382 GCA_964058755.1 Campiglossa producta
AGGAATTTTGTATTCTTTTGCAAAAATTCCTTCGATTCCTTTCTCTAGGAAAAATTTCAAGTATTGGAAATCATCTGTTGTGGCAATTGACATGATATTGCGAATTTTAAATTTAATATAAGTCATTAAATTAGTAAATAACTTTTGGGAGTGGGAACAAAATCCGTGCGGAATTTTATTTAGAATTGCCCTGTATATTTTTAACGATATGGTTTTTTTAAAAGTAAAATCCCACAAGCTTACGATAAAAAAAAGTTTCATTATATATCGAAATATTATAAGCCCTACCGGGTTTTTGTGCATATAAATCTGTTGTAGATATATCCTAATGTATTGTCGTTAAAGCCCTCCTAGCTATTCTGTTGTACTAGTTTGCTGCACCACCCTAATATGAAGATTGTTTGTATGGTACCACTCAATCCAAATTTGCCACTTTCTTGGTTTTGTTGTGTACGTGAGATATGTAAATTAAGAGAGAGTTAAAGAAAATTTAAGTTGGTGGACTTTCGACCCCTTGCGATCCTAGTTTTAGTAAATGGCCAGAAGTCTATCCAATCCCAAATCAAGAGGCAGAAACCATAGCTGAGGTATTGACAAATAATTGGGTGTCGAGATTTGTTCCCCAATAGCGTTACATTCTGACCAAGGAAGAAACTTTGAATCGGCCGTGTTCCAGGAAATGTGTAAAACATTAGGCATCCGGAAAACTCGAACAACTGCATTGCATCCGCAATCTGATGACATGGTGGAGCGATTTAATAAAACTTTAGAAGAGCACCTAAGGAAGGCCGTAGATAAGTTTCAAAAGGATTGGGATACTCACATTTCTTTATTCTTAATTATGTATAACACATTCTGTAAATTTCTGTAAATTTATATGTACTTATTTAACTTTTCTGCTTTGTATATATCTCTTTATGTCGACCGCTTTTTGTCTGTGTCGACTTTAAATAAATAAATATTAAATAAATTAAATGAAAGCCAGGTACGACAAAGCGATTAATTCGGAAGGTTTTGTAGAAGGTGATTTAGTGTTGCTGTATTATCCACAACGGAAGAAAGGTTTGTCTCCGAAATTGCAACGCAACTGGGATGGCCCATACAAAGTTATAAAGCGAATCAACGATGTCGTCTATCTCATACAAACTATGTGGAAACCTCGAAATAAAATGAAGGTGGTTCATTTGAAAGAATAGCAGCATTTAGAACGGGCGATGTTCTAATCGAGGACGATCAGACTAAGAGAGGGAGCAGTGTGACGAAAATTAAATGAATAACAGTTATTTCTATGGAAAGTAGTGTACTTTTTATATTTGAGTAGAAAATATAATTTTTGTATTTCGCAATGAGTAATTCAAAATGAGTAACTATTTCAGATTGAGTTTGTTCAAATATGTTTAGCCAACTATTATTTTATGGAACGTTCGAGAACACGTTCAAGATGTTAAATACGCTTTCATACCTAGCTGTAAGTTAGTTCTAGTTGAGTTGTAACAGAGTTCGGTTACTTAATAAACTTACTGTTAATTTTGTATCCGGTAAAATCGAGTAAGGACGATTGGAAATTCGTCACAATATATTTGTCGTTTTATTACTGTCGATATTTCGACTTCAATCTGAAGTCATCTTCGAGATTGAAAAACAAATATGTATTAAAACCTAAACATTTAAACTTACACTGTTGAGTGTACCTGGACATGAATTCCAATTTTCGCTAATGCTTAATCTCCAACTCCTAAAATCTCTAAATTCATTTTGCCAAATTTTAGCGACTTTTGCGATTCCAGTGAAAGAAAATCTCTATAAATCTCTTTGCTTCATTTTTTGGTATATATAAGCGATGAACACAAAATTAATCAGATAACGTAAGTCAGCTGTTTTTGACAGCTAATAAGCTGAGTTTGCGATTCTGCAATTTTAGCCATCTCGTAAATCTCCAATTTTCTCCAAAAGCTGGCAAATTCTGGCGACGAAAAAAAGTTGTTGCTAAAACGCAAAAAGAAAAAAATGAAAAAGGGTAGAGCTATGCTGATTTAGGCCCTAAAAATACTTAAAACCAATAAATACGTGTAATTTATAAGAAAAATTGATATTTAATTATGTATTCGCCCATAATTTTGGAAACTGTATTTTTTTCTATCCTAATAAAATAACAAAAAATACGTTACAAAACGTCGGGAGAGGAATCAAAAGTCGAGTTTAAGTTCCAGAAATCATAATCCGGAGTCACAAAAGTAATATTATTTATCATTTAAAAGTTATAACTAAAAAACATTTTTTGTATCCGTATAACAATTTTATAGAGAAAAACTCAGTAAATAATTAAATTAAGGTGTATATAACAATATAAAATCTGTTCTTAACCGACTTTATTAAACAAACACAAATCTTTTGAACGAAAAGCTATTTATTTTGTAATTAAAAAAGTAGAGTAACGCTGAAAAGTAAGGGATTAGTAGCTAGTAACTTCGTGCGTTTCGGTTTACTTCTGGCTTTTTCCGAGTTGTAAAGGATCACAACTAAATTGACATCTTGCAGTGATGCCTGCGCGCCATTTAAAGTGCAGATAATGCACTAATTTCATAGCTAGGCGGCTTGTGGATAAGAATCGCAAATAAGCGCGATCTTCTAAGATGCTGAGAGTTCATTTGCTTAAGCATTTTAGCATTTACGAGATGGAGATTTCTGGAATTTGCCTGCTGGTCAACTAAATTGACTATTCTAATACTAAACAAGTTAAAGCGAAAATAATGAACAAAAAGTATAAAAACATATAAACAACTTAATCCGAATCTTCCCACGATTACCACACGGAGAGAATTTTTTACTAGAAACAAGGCACAAACAATAAAATCGAGGAATAACTTTGAACTTGGAAAATGTTTTCTTAATTATGTCTTGATAAACACTAAAATAAATAAGAAATGTTTACTTGAAATAAGCAAATTTTTTCTTGCAGCTTTATGGTTGCGGACCACCAAACCAACGATTTTTAATTTTATTTAAATTCTTTTTTTATATTTATGAAATCTAATGGACCTTACCTTTACCTTCTATGTGTTGAATTGTGGCAAGCGCTTGGGTTCTGAGGATTTAGAGCGTCATTCTGCTTGTGTTAAGTTTGCTTTGGAAAAAACAACAATTTGTGATTGCAAACATAAATTATGTATTTGCATAAACTTTTAACGAAAAAGCATCTTCAAATTACAGGAGTTTGTAATGCAAATAAAATAAACGAAATTACCATAGCTAGTGTTGCTCAAACAAAATGTAAAATAAAAAAATTTAAATAAATAAGAAAATATTTTTTCAATAAAGTGAAAATTTTTCTAATTTTTTTAAAAAAATTTTGAACATTTTTCCTTATAGATTTAGTTTTTGTTTAAGATAAGAAAATAACTTGCTTGTTTGAAGTAACCTTTTATGACTAATTTCAGTAAAAATCAAGTAAATTTTTAAAATTTCTCAAATTATTTTTTTTGAGGATGAGAACATATTTTTCTAGTTTTTAGAAAAATAGTTTTCTCCGTGCACATGGTAATTCAAAGACGCCGTTACAATTTCACGTATTATGTCTGAACAAAATAATAAAAATACAAAAAAGTAACAGCATTTCACGCAGAATAATTGCAGCTCACGAAAAACATAAAGTTTTTGTTATTTTGAGTGCAACAAATTTAGGCCTTCTTCGCCACCAAACCCATTTTCTGCTCTTCTTTTTCTTATTTCGAGTTCGCAGAAGTTAAGGCGCGGTTGTTGAGGCCAATGATGTCGATGTCGTCGGCATACGCCAACAGTTGTACGCTCTTGTAATATATTGTTCCAGCGCGATTAAGTTCTGTAGCTTGTATTATTTTCTCCAACATCAAATTAAAGAAATCGCACGATAGGGGGTCGCCCTGCCTGAAACCTCGCTTATTGTTGATGTAGCGAGGTGTAGCCCTGCTTAAATGTCAGACAGGGTCACCCCGAGTGTATTGCTCTTGGCCGGGTCGATATAAGAAAATGGCCCGGGTCGTTTCGGCACGATGGGTACAGCACAAGTACTGGTACCGTTCTCGTAGAACCGGCAATACAAGAAACTAGCCATGTAGGCCACGTAGGTCAATTAGCGTTACACACGGTGCACCAACGAGGAGGCGACCTACTCTTACACCCCCTTAGTTTCGAACGGCTCGGAGAGGTCCTTCCCGATTCTGACCGAGCTGGTGGTGTTGCTTAGCGTCATTTTGCACAGCCGTATAAGTATTGCGGGGAAACCAAGTCAGACATAGCGGCATATAGGCAAATCCTGTCCGTGCTGTCGAAGGCGGCTTTAAAATCAACAAAGAGATGGTGTGTGTCGATCCTTTTCTCACGGATTTTTCCAAGATTTGGCGTATTGTAAAAATCTGGTCGATGGTAGATTTACCAGGTCTGAAGCCACACTGATAAGGTCCAATAAGTCGGTTTACGTCAGGCTTCAGTCTTTCGCACAATACGCTTGATAGGACCTTATGTGCAATATCCAAAAGGCTGATTCCACGATAGTTGGCGCAATTTTCGGGATCACCCTTCTTATGGAATGGGCAGATAACACTTAGATTCCAATCTTCAGGCATGTATTCATCCGACCATATTCTGCACAAGAGCTGGTGCATGCACCTTACCAGCTCCTCGCCGCGGCATTTGAATAGCTCAGCGGGCAGGCCATCAGCACCCGCCGCCTTATTGTTTTTTAGCCGTGATATAGCTATTCGCACCTCGTAATAGTCGGGTTGTGGAACTTCGATTCCATCGTCTTCGATTGTGGGGTCGGGTTCGTCCTCTTCTCTGGATTGTTGCTCTGTCCCTCCGTTTAGAAGGGCAGAGAAGTGATCCCTCCATAACCTTAGTACTCTCAGAACATCTGTCACCAGGTCGCCGTTGTCATTTTTATAGGAGTTTGCCCCGGGTTTAAACCTTCCGTCATTCGTTGCTGCTTCTGCTAGCATTTCAAGCTATTCGATTTCAAGCTTTTCCGTTTCATTTTTCTTCCCCGGAATACCGAGTAGTGATCCGAGTCGAAGTTCGGACTCCGCATCGTAAGTACGTCCATAACACTGGAAGCATGCCGTCCGTCTATCATAAAGTGATCGATCTGGTTGCGTGTTTTCCGATCTGGTGATAGCCTGGTTGCTTGATGGATCTTTTTATGCTTCAACCTGGTGCTGGATATGACCATGTTTCGTGCACCAGCGAAGTCAATCAGTCTGTATACATTTGGCGAAGTCTCATCATGGAGGCTGAACTTTCCGATAATGGGGCCAAATACACCCTCTTTGCCCACCCTGGCGTTAAAGTCGACAAGCACGACTTTGATATCATGACATGGGGTAGCGCTCATAAGTTTCTTCTAATTTCGAGTAGAATGCATCTTTTTCTACGTCGTCCTTGTCCTCGGTCGGTGCGTGCACGCAGATAAACGATGTGGTGAAAAATCGTAGTTTTATTCGGATTGTGGCGAGACGCTCATTCACGGCTGTGAGGGACACTTCATGACGCCGAATCTGCGCTCATTAGTATGGCCACTCCAGTAGACATTACAGGTTCAGATGGTCTTATAACCTTGCCCCGTCCGTCGCATTTCTTGTATAGCGGTGATGTCAGCTTTTGCCTTATTGAGGACCTCAACTAGGCGGCATCGTCACCTAGTGCGTTTGCTGTGGTCGTTATCTGAAAAGTGAGTTATCATATCCGAGGCCTGTCTGTTAGATCTCATTGGAATTTTGTTTTATGTGGTGGGTCCCAAACCCTACACACAACCCGTTCCTCGGGGGGTTGGATTTAATTTACACATTTATATAACGAGCCGCTTGATCCAAGACAGACGCCCGCTTGCAGCCGCACCTCATGATGGCAGACGCTGCTGATGTAATCCCCTGGCAAGCCCTTAGACCAATTATGTCGGAGTGGCCTTGTCAGGTTGTCGCCTTCTCCCATCAGTTCATCACCGAACGGTTGTTCAGTGGCTATCCAGAGGATACGACTCGGACGTAGTGAGCTGCTTGGACCGCACATAGAAGAATCGCTCTGGCGATCAGAAACTTTCCCCACTCGTGTGGACTTCTACACACGATCCCATATCCAGCTGGGCCCACTGGTGTTAGATAATTGCCAAAAAATCTTTAAGGATTTTGAAGAAGAATTGAAAAACAAAAATACTCTCCAACCAGAACATATCGCATAAAACGTTTTTTATACCCAGCGTACTAGTACTAGTACAGTTTATTATGATTTTGTCCACATAACGGTACTATGTAACGGCACAAAATAATCGAGATAGATATAGAGTTCCATATATGAAAGTTCTTAGGTTGAAAAGAGGAGTTCATTAAGGCATGACCGTCCGTCTGTCCGTGTACATGATAACTTGAGTAAAAATTGAGATATTTGCATGAAATTTTGCATACAGATTACTTTCTAGCCAAGGTAGGTTGCTATTGAAAATGGGCGAAATCGGATGATAACCACGCCCCCTTCTTCAATATCGAAAATCACATAAATTGACATATCTCGGTAGCTGAAAGTATATTATATTATTTTTTAGGTGAATCCCCCTAGGCATTCTCTTATTATTTTTCCATACATTTTTTATAGTGGGCGTGGCACCGCTAACTTTTAAGAGAGGCATTTTTGACTAGTCGTAACTTTTAAACTGATTACGGTAGAACGATGAAATTCGGCACAAAGCATACTAGTAACGTTGGGAGCACACCTGATGAAATTGATAAAGTCGCTCTCCAACCACGCGTACTTTCGAAAGCTTCGAAAATCGCCTAAATTGATATAATTCGGTAACGGAAATGGCGAAAATGATATAGTTTGGTAGGATAAACCCCCTAGTCATTCTATTATGATTTTTTGATAAATTTTTAAAAGTAGGCGTGGCACCGCCCACTTTTTAGGGAGGCATATTTGAAAATTTCACGGGTCATAACTTCTAACTGATTACGGTAGAACGATGAAATTGGTACAAGGTATACAAGGTATACTAGCATAATAGGGAGTTTACCTGATGTAATTGGACGAAATCGCTTCCCCACTAAGCCCACTTCCGAAATCCAATATTTCGAAAATCATATGAAAACTACCGCTGAGTATTTAATGTTCGGTTTACCCGAACTTAGACTTCCTTAGCTGTTTATATTAATTTTAGTTTTCAATTACCAAAAATAAATACTCCGCTACCAGCTGCGCTTTGATAGTGCTATCTCTGCATGGTAAAAACGATAAAGAGTCACACTCTTTTACTCCCCAACGCATTGCCTGTAAAACATGTTCGAGCTCCCTGTAAATAAACAAAAGGTCATGTCGCGAAACAAGAAACAAAATAAGATAACGGGATGTAAAATTGGGCTTTACATATCGCTTCCTCAGAATACGAATGTTGTATGTAGCAAAACTTGATTATTCAGGAGATGCTTTTTAATTTTTAAAGTACACTATCGAAAACTACAGACAGAATGCATGTTGAAAATCTGAGAAGTTATAGTCTTTCTGAACAAACAGAGAGCGCCATTCCAAAGAGATTACCAAGTTAACCTATAATATGCAATAAATGCCTAAAAGCCACATACGACAACTGTATTTTGAGGAACCGATATTTACACTGTTTTGAAATTAAGGGAACAGAGGCGCTAAAAAGTATTTTGACCGGGCGGGAGATAAGCTTAACTACGCCATTGGTTCCCATTATTATGCACGTTCAAATTTGGAATTTACAAAAATACATATATAACAATTTTTCGAAATTCGAATTATTTTCAAAGTTATAGCTGAGTTAAATTTTGTGAAGTGAGCCACCTACAATTTTTTCGACGGCCATGTATTTTAATGAAAGTTGGTAGTTTGGCTCACGACGATATAACAATTTTTCGAAATACGAATTATTTTCAAAGTTATAGCTATCAACACTTTTTGATGATTTTCTCATGATTGGGCAAACCGATTTTGCTAATTTTTTAAATATACTCGTATATCAAAGATGGCATCTTCTACCAAACAACAATTCAAATTTTTGCAAAAAGTTATTTACATTTTTTACCTTCAAAGTACTCAGTACGTAGAGAAAAAAAAATTCCATAAAAAACTAACTAGTCTGAAAAAAAAAGGTCGGTGAAAAATTCATCAAATTTTTTTGCAAACATTTTTCGCAATCTTCAACTTCTCTCTCGTGGTCAGATGGCGCTTTTGTATGATGTTGTTGGGCATTCCATTAGTAAATATTAGCAAAAAAAAATTGTTGGCACTCTAAGGGAGCGGAAGTTATTTACATACATTTCTTACCTTCATAGTACGGAGTACGTAGAGAAAAAAAAATTTCATAAAAAATTAACTAGTCCTTTAAAGTGCCAAAAAATTTTTTTTTTGCTAATAGTTACTAATGGAATGCCAAAAACCATCATACAAAAGCGCCATCTGACCACGATGGTGAAGTTAAAAATTGCGAAAAATGTTTGCAAAAATTTGAATCGTCGTTTGGTAGAAGATACCGTCTTTTATATATGGGTCATTTTTACAACTAAAAAATAGATTGTCCTGAAACATTTTTTTTTTATAAACTGGATGCAATATAAATCGACACGTATTTTTTTATTTTCGCATATATGTCCTCGACGGAATATTTTTTCCGAAGGTGTCATAAAGATATTGTTAACAGTAGACTCAGGGGAGACATTTTTTCGGGGAATTTTACAAAAACCCAAGGAAAAATTGCATAACCATAAATCATAGCGGAACAATGTCTATGAGGGAAATGTTAAGTATTTTTATTGCCAACAACTTCCCTTAGACACCGAAGCTGTAGCTCTTCAAGTTTATGTGGTTATGGTACAAAGACCCAATATGACCCCCTTAACTTTTGGGTGCGATTAAAAAAGAACTGTGACGTGCTGGACTATAAGTTTGTTCGGCTAAAATGATCTACGCGATGCGCCCTTTCTACCACGATGGAGAAGTTAAAAATTGCGAAAAATGTTTGCAAAAGAAATTTTTTTGCAAAAATTTTAATCTCGTTTGGAGAAGGTAACGTCTTTTATATATGGGTCGTTCCATATCATTTTTACAACTAAAAAATAGATTGTCCTGAAACATTTTTTTTTTTATTAACTGGATGCAATATAAATCGACACGTATTTTTTTATTTTCGCATATTACGCGAAAATTGCGAGTAATAATTTTTTAAAGTTTTGATATATGAAAAAATACGACAATTTTAAGGTCCTACAAATCATTGTAGGTAGGTAGGTTCAAGTGGCTGCCGCAGAGGCACACTTAGGCCAGTTTTGAAAGGCCCGTTGTGACCACCAACACAAGGAAAGTCAGCCCCGGGACCCAGCCATATGGAAAATCCCTGAGTTGTTGGGATTTTCCACATAGCAGAATCCCGGGACTGACACTCCTAACCGACACCGTTACTCCTCCTCGAACCACTTAGATAACTTTATGAAGCCCATCAAGTCCTTTATATCCAGTTCCGCGATCTGGCTTAGACTATCTAGGGACGGAACTCCCAAAAAGCGCGTTCTCGCGCCGCTTAAAGCCGGACAGTTGCAGATGAGGTGTTCCACTGTTTTCTCCTCCTCATCATCTTTGCAACTCCTGCAGCATCGTCGGTAGGGCACACCTAGCCTTTCTGCATGCCTACCAATGAGGCAGTGACCGGTTAATACCCCTATCAATATGCAGATTTCCCTCCTAGTTAGGGCATAAATGCGTCTAGACCTTTTAAGATCCCATTTTGGCCAGGTTTGTTTCGATATCCGACACCCTGGGGATTGCAGCCATCTTTCGTTGGCTTGACGGAGTGTGTGCTCCTTCAGCATTAGTTTGCATGTGGCAACCGGCATACCTAAGCGCTCTTTATCCTGAAGAACCTGCTTGGTCGTGCCCTGCCTGGCAAGCTCGTCTGCCTTACAGTTTCCCTCAATGTCCCTATGTCCCGGGACCCATATGAGGTTTACGCGGTTCTCTTGGGCCATCTCCTGAAGAGATCGACGACAGCTGAGCGTCAGTTCAGAGTTGAACGTGTATGAGCCAAGGGATTTGATTGCCGCTTGGCTATCGCTGAAAATAGTGATATCTTCTCCGATAACACGTTTGCCTAACCAGGCCGCGGCGTCCAGGATGGCCGAGACTTCCGCCTGGAAGATGCTACAATGATCAGGTAGTCTGAAGGAGAGCTCAAGGTCCAAATCCCTTGAATAAACCCCTTCTCCAACTCTGCCGTCCAACTTCGAGCCGTCGGTGTATATTCGGGACACCAATCCGTCCTCTCCCAGTCTTCTCTGCTGGGAATGTTTATTTTGAAACAGCTATCCCCGACTGTAGTGGTCGCACAACGATCTGTGCTTAGAGGGAGAAAGCTGTAAGATTCCAGGATACTGGAGTGTCCAATAGTACCCGCACCCCAACTGGAGGTTTCTCTTAGGCGCAGAGCTGATGCCGCCGCTGACCGCAACCATTCCAGATCAAGTGGCAAAATGCCCAGAATGGCCTGGAGGGCTTCGTTGGGCGTTGTCCTTAGCGAACCGCTTATACAGATCATATTGGATCTATGGACTTTCCGCAACAGATTCAGGTATGTTACCTTGCTCAGTGCCGGCCATTATACGACGACTCCATACAGCATGATTGGGCGAATGATGGCCGTGTAGATCCAACTGCATACTCTAGGGCTGAGCCCCCATTTTTTGCCAATGGCTCTTTTGCATGTGTAAAGAGCGATGCAAGCTTTCTTCTGGCGCTGAAGAACATTCTCCTTCCAATTCAATTTCCTGTCCAGAACTATGCCTAGAAACTTGGCCTTATCCGACAAGCCCAGGCGCATGCCATCTAGTTCTGGTATACAAATCATTGTAGTTTCTAAACAAATTGTTATAAAAAGTGAAACTTTCAGGTTATGTTAATAATAGTTTGTACTCTTTAAGTACACAAAAAAAAAAAAAAATATTTTTTTTTTCATACAATTTTTTTTTTTGTAGTTTTTATACATATAATAATATATATAACTAAAAATGTTGATTTTAAAACTTAATAAGCTCTACAGTTTGAAGAATATCTCCTAAAAATTTCAGAGTGGTAGGTTAAGTGGTTTCTGTCCACCAGCCAATTCCTTATAGTCATTTCAGCTCTTTGCTCATGTAAAATGCACCTAAGAACAGTAGCGTACAATTTGTTTGTGTTTTTTGTAAAACATTTTGTATGAGTTGATATTTTTATTTTTTATATTAAAATTAAACATGATAGATTTTTTAACGGGATTCCGAAAATTCGTAGAACGACGAAACCAAGTAACGGTGATGTCACGGGAGAATTGCGTTAAGCTAACGTTTGTTGAACTTAAAAAAAGAGCAAGTGAGAGAAGAGCTCTCAATATTTTATTTTAAAACAAATAACTGTAGGTCATAACTAAATTATAGAACAACAAAATTAAAAAAGTGCTATAGCTATTTTACGGTCACCCTGTATGTTTAAAAATAAATAGCTTGTAAAATGAAATAAGTAAAAAAAAATTATGTATTTTAGTTTTTGCTAGCTTATCGTTAAAGGAGTCCTCGACGGAATATTTTTCCCGAAGGTGTCATAAAGATATTGTTAACAGTAGACTCAGGGGAGACATTTTTTTGGGGAATTTTGCAAAAACCCAAGGAAAAATTGCATAACCACAAATCATAGCGGAACAATGTCTATGAGGAAAATGTTAGTGTTTTTATTGCCAACAACCTTCCCTTAGACACCGAAGCTGTAGCTCTTCAAGTTTATGTGGTTATGGTACAAAGACCCAATATGACCCCCTTAACTTTTGGGTGCGATTAAAAAAGAACTGTGACGTGCTGGACTATAAGTTTGTTCGGCTAAAATGATCTACGCGATGCGCCCTTTCTACCACGATGGAGAAGTTAAAAATTGCGAAAAATGTTTGCAAAAGAAATTTTTTTGCAAAAATTTTAATCGACGTTTGGTAGAAGATACCGTCTTTTATATATGGGTCGTTCAATATCATTTTTACAACTAAAAAATAGATTGTCCTGAAACATTTTTTTTTATAAACTGGATGCAATATAAATCGACACGTATTTTTTTATTTTCGCATATTATGCGAAATTTGCGAGTAATAATTTTTTAAAGTTTTGATATACGAAAAAATACGACAATTTTAAGGTCCTTCAAATCATTGTAGTTTCTAAACAAATTGTTATAAAAAGTGAAACTTTCAGGTTATGTTAATAATAGTTTCTACTCTTTAAGTACACAAAAATAAAAGAAAAATTAGTTTTTTTTATACAATTTTTTTTTTTTTAGTTTTTATACATAAATATATATAACTAAAAATGGGACTCTTTAAATTTGTTGATTTTAAAACTTAATAAGCTCTACAGTTTGAAGAATATCTCCTAAAAATTTCAGAGTGGTAGGTTAAGTGGTTTCTGTCCACCAGCCAATTCCTTATAGTCATTTCAGCTCTTTGCTCATGTAAAATGCACCTAAGAACAGTAGCGTACAATTTGTTTGTGTTTTTTGTAAAACATTTTGTATGAGTTGATATTTTTATTTTTTATATTAAAATTAAACATGATAGATTTTTTTTACGGGATTCCGAAAATTCGTAGAACGACGAAACCAAGTAACGGTTATGTCACGGGAGAATTGCGTTAAGCTAACGTTTGTTGAACTTAAAAAAAGAGCAAGTGAGAGAAGAGCTCTCAATATTTTATTTTAAAACAAATAACTGTAGGTCATAACTAAATTATAGAACAATAAAATTAAAAAAGTGCTATAGCTATTTTACGGTCACCCTGTATGTTTAAAAATAAATAGCTTGTAAAATGAAATAAGTAAAAAAAAATTATGTATTTTAGTTTTTGCTAGTTTATGGTTAAAGGAGTCCTCGACGGAATATTTTTCCCGAAGGTGTCATAAAGATATTGTTAACAGTAGACTCAGGGGAGACATTTTTTCGGGGAATTTTACAAAAACCCAAGGAAAAATTGCATAACCATAAATCATAGCGGAACAATGTCTATGAGGAAAATGTCAGTATTTTTATTTCCAACAACCTTCCCTTAGACACCGAAGATGTAGCTCTTCAAGTTTATGTGGTTATGGTACAAAGACCCAATAGGACCCCCTTAACTTTTTGGTGCGATTAAAAAAGAACTGTGACGTGCTGGACTATAAGTTTGTTCGGCTAAAATGATCTACGCGAGGCCCCCTTTCTACCACGATGGAGCAGAAAAATGTTTGCAAAAGAAATTTTTTTGCAAAAATTTTAATCGTCGTTTGGTAGAAGATACCGTCTTTTATATATGAGTCGTTCCATATCATTTTTACAACTAAAAAATAGATTGTCCTGAAACATATTTTATTATAAACTGGATGCAATATAAATCGACACGTATTTTTTTATTTTCGCATATTATGCGAAATTTGCGAGTAATAATTTTTTAAAGTTTTGATATACGAAAAAATACGACAATTTTAAGGTCCTTCAAATCATTGTAGTTTATAAACGAATTGTTATAAAAAGTGAAACTTTCAGGTTATGTTAATAATAGTTTGTACTCTTTAAGTACACAAAAATAAAAAATAAATTTTTTTTTTTCATAAAATTTTTTTTTTTTTTTAGTTTTTATACATAAATATATATAACTAAAAATGGGACTCTTTAAATTTGTTGATTTTAAAACTTAATAAGCTCTACAGTTTGAAGAATATCTCCTAAAAATTTCAGAGTGGTAGGTTAAGTGGTTTCTGTCCACCAGCCAATTCCTTATAGTCATTTCAGCTCTTTGCTCATGTAAAATGCACCTAAGAGCAGTGCGTACAATTTGTTTGTGTTTTTTTGTAAAACATTTTGTATGAGTTGATATTTTTATTTTTTATATTAAAATTAAACATGATAGATTTTTTTAACGGGATTCCGAAAATTCGTAGAACGACGAAACCAAGTAACGGTGATGTCACGGGAGAATTGCGTTAAGCTAACGTTTGTTGAATTTAAAAAAAGAGCAAGTGAGAGAAGAGCTCTCAATATTTTATTTTAAAACAAATAACTGTAGGTCATAACTAAATTATAGAACAACAAAATTAAAAACGTGCTATAGCTATTTTACGGTCACCCTGTATGTTTAAAAATAAATAGCTTGTAAAATGAAATAATTAAAAAAAAAATTATGTATTTTAGTTTTTGCTAGTTTATGCTAGTTGGAGTGTATTGGGGTGTGGTTGCTGTGTGACCTTGCCCAATCCCGACTCTTGCGTCCTCGTTCGTACACTCTGGGCAACGTGAGCTATTCTAGGCTCGCGGCAGAAAGAGAGGGAGCCTCGGTGGGGCCACTCTGACATACTTGGTTTAAGGGCTCACCGAGGTCTTTTGCGCAGCGTCTGTTCACCATGAGGTGCGGCTGCAAGCGGGGGTCTGTCTTGAAGCAAGCGGCTCGCTATATAAATGTGTAAAAATATTTTCAAAACCCCGAAACGGGTTGTGCGCTGGGTTTGGGACCCGCCACGTAAAAAATCTAGTCCAATGAAAAAATCGAAAAAGCCTCGGATGAGAACCCCCTTTAATGTTGACGACCCGGCAAAACGAAGTAAGGACAATGAGAAGGATATTAGGGCATGTACATGGAATGTCCGGACCCTTTCTAGGGAGCGTACCGCTGCCCGACTGGTTGATGTCCTCGCGAGCGCAAAGGCTGACATCACCGCCCTGCTGGAAATGCGATGGACGGGGCAAGGAAAGACGGCCATCGGTCCTTGTGACGTATACTACAGCGGCCAGACACGCGGCAAAGCGCGTGGTGTAGGATTTGTGGTGGGAAAGAGACTTCGCCGCCAAGTACTAGCGTTCACTCCTGTGGACGAGCGTCTCGCTGCGATCCGCATCAAGGCGAGGTTTTTCAACATAACATTTATCTGCGCCTATGCGCCGACTGAGGAGACGGACGACGCAGAGAAGGACTCCTTCTACGATAAACTTGAACAAGCCTATGATCGCTGCCCCCTGCATGATATCAAAATCGTGCTCGGCGACTTTAATGCCAAGGTGGGCAAGGAAGGAGTCTTTGGTCCTACAGTTGGAAAATTCAGTCTCCACGATGTAACATCCCCCAACGGCACTAGGTTGATTGACTTCGCCGCTTCCCGAAATATGGTCATCAGTAGTACCAGGTTCCAGCATAAGCGAATACACCAAGCTACCTGGCTGTCCCCTGATCAAAGAACAAGAAACCAGATTGATCATGTCATGATCGACGGCAGACACAGCTCCACCATTCTAGACGTGCGTACCCTACGCGGTCCCAATATCGACTCGGACCATTATCTTGTTGCAGCCAAGATACGCACACGCCTCTGTGCAGCGAAGAAAGTACGCACAGTAACGGAAGGAAAGTTTGACGTCGAGAAGCTGCGCGTGACACAGACAGCTGATAATTTCTCCACTCGACTCTCACACCAGCTATCGGAGAGCAATCCTCGACCTAAAGATGTAACCGAGCAATGGAAGCATATCTCTGACTCATTACGTACCGCCGCTGAAGCCACTATAGGGTTTCGGCGAGCCCGCAAGAACAACTGGTACGATGAGGAATGCACCACAGCCTCGGAAAAAAAGGACGCTGCATACAGGGAGACGTTGCGAACGGGCGCAACCCGCAGTGTATGGCAACGCTATCGTGAGGCGAAGAAGGAAGAGAGACGCCTTTTCAGAAAAAAGAAACGTGAGGCCGAAAGGCGTGAGTGTGAGGAGCTTGAGACGCTGGCTGACAGGAACGATGCCCGAAAATTCTTTGAAAAGATCCGGCGGATGACGGAAGGTTTAAAGACCGGGGCAAGTTCCTGTAAGGACAATAATGGCGACCTGGTAACCGACGTCCAGAGTGTACTTAAATTATGGAGGGAGCACTTCTCCTCACTGCTAAACTGCGAGGGAGACGTTGAACCCGATACCCCAATCCCTGACGATGGAAAGGTCGTCCCACCACCTGACTATGAAGAAGTGAGGATAGCTATATCCCGGCTCAAAAACAACAAAGCCCCTGGAAAAGACGGACTACCCGCCGAGCTGTTCAAACGCGGAGGCGAAGAGCTGGTAAAAAGCATGCATCAGCTCTTATGCAGAATATGGTCAGACGAGTGCATGCCTCCAGATTGGAATTTAAGTGTGCTCTGCCCAATCCACAAGAAAGGCGATCCCGCTAACCCCACCAACTACCGCGGAATCAGTCTTCTTAATATCGCATATAAGGTTCTTTCTAGCGTATTGTGTGAAAGACTGAAGCCCATCGTGGACAAACTGATTGGACCTTTTCAGTGTGGCTTTAGACCTGGTAAGTCTACCATCGACCAGATTTTCACAATACGCCAAATCCTGGAGAAGACCCATGATAAAAGGATCGATACACACCACCTCTTTGTCGATTTTAAAGCCGCTTTTGACAGCGCAAAAAGGAGTTGCCTGTATACCGCCACGTCTGAGTTTGACTTCCCTGCAAAGCTTATACGGCTTTGCCAAATGACGCTGAGCAATACCAACAGCTTCGTCAGAATCGGGAAGGACCTCTCTGAGCCATTTGAAACCAAACGAGGCTTCAGACAGGGCGACTCCCTTTCGTGCGATTTCTTCAACCTGATGCTGGAGAAGATAATTCGAGCAGCAGAGCTAAACCGCAATGGCACAATCTTCTACAAGAGCGTACAATTGCTGGCGTATGCCGATGATATTGATATCATTGGCCTTAACAACCGCGCCGTAAGTGCTGCCTTCTCTGGGCTGGATAAAGAAGCGAAAAAAGTGGGTCTTGCGGTGAACGAGGACAAGACGAAGTACCTACTGTCATCAAAGAAAGAATCGGCGCACCTGCGCCTTGGCAGCCAAGTCACCGTTGATGGCTACAAGTTTGAAACGGTGAGAGATTTCGTCTATTTGGGAACCAGCATTAACACCGAAAATAATATCAGTCTAGAAATCCAACGGAGAATCACTCTTGCCAACAAGTGCTACTTTGGACTGAGTAGGCAATTGAGAAGTAAAGTCCTCTCTCGAAGAACAAAGATCACGCTCTATAAGTCTCTCATCATACCTGTCCTGATGTACGGCTCGGAATCATGGACAGTATCCAGAGAAGATGAGATGGCCCTTGGAGTATTTGAGAGAAAAGTTCTCCGGAAGATTTATGGTCCTTCCCGTGATGCCAACGGCGAGTATCGAAGGAAATTCAACGATGAGCTGTACGAGCTTTACGCAGACCTGACCATAGTTCAGCGGATTAAAGCCCAAAGGCTCCGCTGGCTGGGTCATGTTATGCGAATGGAAAAAGAAGCTCCAGCACAGAAAGTTTTACTATCGACACCCGAATTCGGCAGCAGAGGAAGGGGGAGGCCTCGACTGAGATGGAAACAACAGGTGGAGGATGACTTGTACTCCCTTGGGGTGTCCAATTGGCGTCAGTTATCGCTAAAAAGGAATGACTGGCGTGCTTTGATTCGAAACGGGCAAAATCGCCTAGGCGGTTAAGCGTCATCATGACGCAAGCCAAGATTAGTAGTAGTAGTAGTTTGTGGTTAAAGGAGTCCTCGACGGAATATTTTTCCCGAAGGTGTCATAAAGATATTGTTAACAGTAGACTCAGGGTAGACATTTTTTCGGGAAATTTTACAAAAACCCAAGGAAAAATTGCATAACCATAAATCATAGCGGAACAATGTCTATGAGGGAAATGTTAGTGTTTTTATTGCCAACAACCTTCCCTTAGACACCGAAGCTATAGCTCTTCAAGTTTATGTGGTTATGGTACAAAGACCCAATATGACCCCCTCAACTTTTGGGTGCGATTAAAAAAGAACTGTGACGTGCTGGACTATATATATTGTTCGGCAAAAATGATCTACGCGAAGCGCCCTTTCAGAAAAGTACTATGGTTACTCTGTTGCATAAAAAAAATAAATTTTTGTTGTACTGTGTTATTATTATACAACTTTTAAAACTTAAGAAATTATTCTACACTGAACCAAAAACGTACATGTTTTTTATGAACAAAGTTTCATAGAAGTTCACGCTGGTTTTTCCTAGAATGAAATAAAAAATTCATAGATTCTAAGAAAATTTTGTTATAAGTTAGGAATGAATGCATGCTTTCTGTGGATATGTTTGCACATTTTAAGAAAAAGTACTTATATTCTAAGAAATATTCTTAAATTTCTACGAAAAAGTTCTTTGGAGAGGTTTTAACGAACAATTCTTAAAATCTATGTACTTTTTCATTGAATACATGCACTTTTTTGCTTCAGTGTAAGAATAACAAAATACTTATTATTCTTGACTCGAAGCTCATTTATAGTCGTGAATGATGGTATGGTAACAAACAAATGTTGGGTAAACTTAACACGATTGTTTTCTAAAAATTTTGTTGGTGGTGTTCGGCTATTTTAGTGTAACATACAATAAATACTATATAATATTGGATATAACAATTAGCTCATCATTGTTTTACATTAAAGTCGGTCCTGGAACACATTGAGTAGCTAACTATAAAAATCAGGATTATAAGGAATATTTTGACAGTTTCGGCAATTTACAACCACCATTGGATATAGTTGAATATAAGGGGTGTAAGAGTAGGTCGCCTTCCCGTTGGTGCACCCTGGGTAAAGCTAAATGACCTACATGGCCTACACGGCTAGTTTCTTGTATTGCCGGTTCTACGAGAACGGTACCAGTACTTGTGCTGTAACCATCGTGCCGAAACGACCCGGGGGGTTTTCTTATATCGACTCGGCCAAGAGCAATACACTCGGGGTGACCCTGTCTGACATTTAGGCAGGGCTACACCTCGTTACAACAACAACAACAACAACAACAACAACAACAACAACATAGTTGATTATTTAAAACCACCTATTGAATATAATTATAAGTGAAAACAAAAATTTAATTTTTACAATTATGGTCATTTATGTATGTTTAAACTTCCTGTTTAAAAAGTATAAATACTATATAAAAAGACATTTTTTAAATTAACATTTTAATTGATATAGTTTATTTATTTTTATATTTCAATTTATGGTATTTTATAATGACCCCATGCAAAGGTGTCTATTCCATTTTCTCTTATCATCTAAATAACTTAACACTAATTTAATTACATGTTGAGTATACAGTTCATGTAAATTTGATTTAAAAATATATATTGAATCGTAATACAATATTTTTCCCATTAAACAATTTCTAAAATCATGACAAGAAAGTTTCGATACAACAGATTTCTAAATACCTTTAACTTTTTTTTATTTCATCTTCATTCCCAACTGTCTTACCTATATGAATACATTTTCGCTCTTTAACAGGCCGAGGCATTTTTGTAACTGAGGTAGTGTTAGTGCCCCTCGTGAAGGGTGGATACCTTGCCGCGGTACGAGGGCTTAAGTCGATAGCCACAGGGCTACGCTGCCCTTGTGATCATAGCTCCGTACGGCACTTCATCACGAGAGCAGCCTAGCCTCTCTGGCGCGACGACAAAGATCTTCCCCCTCCCAATCCAGGGTGTTATGCGAAACCGTGCCCATTGGACGTTTGCAGCCGGGAGGCAAATCGTGGCTGTATTTGAACGGAGCCTCTCTGATACCGGGTCGCCTCAGAGAGTAAGCATGGCCTTACCGCGGTACGGGGCTCTGCCGCGGCGGACGACACATTTTCCCCTACTCTTCCCTTGACCCTAAGCTGGCCGTGTCCGGCGATGGGTCGTACGAACAAGATGAACTCAAATTATCCAAATAAAAACGATAAACCTAAAAAACAAACAACGCCAAATTTCACTCCTCAGCAAAGGAGAGCTATGGAGGAACAGGCGAGAAAGCAACAACAACGCCGGAGGACAACCTCCGTTCCACAATCAAGGGGGATCGACAGCGATGGCAACTACGAGTCGGTCAACCAACCCTCTATCGACTAAGATTGACTTGATGGGAGCTAGCACCAGTGCGGTTGCCAACGCAACTAAGCGGACAACGGCAGATGCTAAACTCCCATCAACCGCTGATATGAAAACCAGTATCTTTACGTCTGTGGCAGCGGTCTCACGACCTGGCCTCGGAGTTTCGAAGGAGAAGGAAGCTGCAACTGAGATTTCGGCAAGGAGAGCGACCGCGATGGCAACTACGGGTCCGCACTCCCAGGAGACATCTCCCCGCCGCTTCACATACCACGAGAAAAGATTGGCTGCAAAGATCCTGAAGAGGTATGAAGGGGTACCGCAGGAATCGCTGTCGCCGAATTCCAGTAAATCGGTAGAGCTAGCGAAAGCTGTGATACCGGATTTCCAAAATTCTTACATGCCAAAGAGGTTAAAAGTTAACCCTTTCAAGCGCCAGAGATCGGACCTGGAGTTGAATCCCCCTCCCAAGCGGCATCAGAATACCCCTGGAGCGGGCAAACTAAGCTTTGCTGAGGTAACCAAGGACAGGATCCTTATAGGCGTCCTGGACCGAGGCAATGACCGCCTGGCCATCCCTAAGGACCGGTGGCGTTACGTGCGAAATGAACTCGGCAACATTCTTCTCAATGTTGCTCCAGAGTTTCCGGGTAGTTCGGCGCGAGTAACGGATGCGGGTTGGCACCAGGGTCAGATTAAATTACTCGCATGCGAGGATGCAAAAACCGTAGCACTGTACAAGGCAGCAGCTGCTAAGCTGGGTGAAGTCTACAAGGGCGCAAAGATAGAGGTCGTCGACTGGAAGGACATTCCAGCTCGTCCAAGGGCAAGGGCGTGGATTCCGGCCATCCCTGACGAACCCAAGAGAATTCTCGGGATGCTACGGCTAATGAATCCGTCCCTGCCAACGCATGACTGGAGTGTCAATCTGGTCGGGGATGCGGTAGGGCCCGACAGACAGGTGGTGTTCACCATGAATAAAGAGTCAATCGAGCCCCAAGCAATGGCCTAGTACACTACAGCGTATATCGTGGTGATGCTCAGCGCGCTGCCTTCTCGGCTGCTCCGGGGGAACCGGAAAACGAATTACCAGAAGAGGAAGCGGAGGATTCCGATGCGGAAAGCATGTTATCCGCCACGTCCCTTGGCGATAGTGCTGTGAACAACTCGGAGATGGAGGACAGCCTACAGGACGAGGAAGCCCTCGACGTCACGGTGGTAGCAGCCAACGCTGAGCGATTAACATCTAACGCTGCAGACAGCAAGACTCCTGCAACGCCATATCGGGCAGTTAATCGGAACAACTCGTCGTTGATAGGCAACCTCCGGGATGGGGCAAACCTCGACGATATGGGGACGGCAGGGAAGTCTGTGCGCTCTCATGTTGGTGGTGCTTCAGATTAATCTGCACAAATCTAAAGTAGCTTCGGCTGCTTTAAGTAGTCGTCTTTCTAAAGGCGACGTGGATGTGGTCCTCATCCAAGAACCCTGGGTCAATAGCTCGAGAATCTGCGGATTGGGGACTAAGGGCTTCAAGCTCATTCGAGCCAGCGAGGAGAGCAAAGTCAGAACGTGTATTTTGGTCAAGTCTGAGTTGAACTCCTTTCTCCTACCTAACTACACCAATGGTGATATTACCGCTATCAGTCTAACGGTCGACAGCACCCGCCTGACGGTGGCGTCGGTCTATATGCCCTACGACGCCGAAGAACCCCCACCACAAATGGAGGTGAAAGACCTGGTGTCAAAATTCTGCACGGGTAATCTTATTATTGGAGCGGACGCTAATGCTCACCATGTCCAATGGGGGAGCTCCGACATCAATGCCAGGGGCGAGTCTCTGTTTGATTACCTCTTAACAACCAACCTGGTGATTTGCAACGTGGGTAATGAGCCTACTTTTATCACTAAGACCCGCAGGGAGGTCATAGACCTCACTCTCTGTAGTGAAGGCGCTTATGAGTGGGTCAGAAAATGGCGGGTTCTGGAAGAACATTCTTTCTCCGACCACCGTTACATAGAAATGGTTTTAGACTTTATTGTAGAACAACCAATCATGAAACGCAATCCACGTAACACTGATTGGCAGTTACACAATGAAATATTAGACAGAGACCTCCCAGTACTGCCCTCACAAGCCCCCTCATCAGTAGAGGAGCTGGAGGATCTTGTTACTACATTTACATCGGCGCTCTCAAATGCTCTAGGACAGGCTTGTCCAGTGCCAAAACCACGCGGTAAACACAGGCCACATTGGTGGTCCTACGATTTGGACTCGCTCCGAATATCATGCCGGAAACAATTTAACAAGGCCAAGAGCTTCGGCTCTGAGCCTCATTGGCACGAATATAAAGCTAAACTAAGGGCCTACAAAAAAGCTCTGAGACAGGCGAAGAGAACCTCGTGGAGAAATTTCTGCACTGGCGTCGAAAAGGTCGACGACACAGCGAGACTTAGACGAGTCCTCTCGAAAAGTCAAACAACCATCAGCTATTTGCGAAAGCCTGACGGATCCTGGACCAGCACGGAAGAGGAAACCCTTGAGCTGCTCTTGAATACACATTTTCCGGGGAATCTGCATGATGCACCCCTAGCACCTGCAACAAACCTGGCAGTAAATATACCCATCACTGAGGAAAGAGTAAGGTGGGCAGTTAAGAGCTTTGAACCGTATAAGGCTGCCGGGCCGGACGGGATTATCCCCGCGCAGCTTATAAACACGTTGGAGACATCAGCTAAATGGCTGGTATTTCTCTTCACAGCCTGCCTGGCTCTCAACCACATTCCGGGCTCCTGGAGAAGCGCCACGGTAGTGTTTATCCCTAAGGCTGGGAAGGCATCCCACTACGAGCCAAAAGACTACAGACCGATCAGTCTCTCGTCCTTTGTACTAAAAACCTTTGAGAGGATATTAAGCGACTACCTCTTAACGACTATTGATAGCAACCTTATCTCTAG
The DNA here is from genome assembly GCA_964058755.1 of Campiglossa producta. Lineage (NCBI taxonomy): Eukaryota > Metazoa > Arthropoda > Insecta > Diptera > Tephritidae > Campiglossa > Campiglossa producta. Next base: position 76,927,457 of record CAXKVI010000002.1, read on the forward strand.
CTATCAGCATGCATACACCAAGGGTAAATCAACAGAAACCGCTCTGCACAGCCTAGTGTCTGTCATTGAGAAATCGCTGTGTGAAAAGGACTACTGTCTCGTGGCCCTCTTAGACATTGAGGGGGCTTTCAACAATATAAGCCCGGAGGCTATCAACTCCGCTCTAACTAATCTGGGAGTAGATAGACCTCTAACTGGTTTAATTGACCAACTTTTAATGGGAAGGAAAATAGCTTCTTCACTTGGTACGGTTGAGTTATCACGCTATGTCACAAGGGGAACACCCCAGGGTGGTGTTCTTTCCCCGCTTTTATGGAACCTCACAGTCAACTCGTTGCTACGTGACACAAGCTGGGGGGGCGGGAAGATAGTGGCATACGCAGACGATTTAGCTATTGCATTCAGAGGCAAGTTCCCACAAACTCTGTGTGACCTGATGCAAGTAGCACTGCGAGAAGTTTCGACGTGGTCCTCTCGCTGCGGACTTAGTATCAACCCAGGGAAGGTGGAACTTGTCCTCTTCACCAACCGGTACAAAATACCGCCACTAAGCCTACCAGAACTAGATGGCACGCGCCTGGGCTTGTCGGATAAGGCCAAGTTTCTAGGCATAGTTCTGGACAGGAAATTGAATTGGAAGGAGAATGTTCTTCAGCGCCAGAAGAAAGCTTGCATCGCTCTTTACACCTGCAAAAGAGCCATTGGCAAAAAATGGGGGCTCAGCCCTAGAGTATGCAATTGGATCTACACGGCCATCATTCGCCCAATCATGCTTTATGGAGTCGTCGTATGGTGGCCTGCGCTGAGCAAGGCAACATACCTGAATCTGTTGCGGAAAGTCCATAGATCCAATATGATCTGTATAAGCGGTGCGCTAAGGACAACGCCCAACGAAGCCCTCCAGGTCATTCTGGGCATTTTGCCACTTGATCTGGAAGGGTTTCGGTCAGCGGCGGCATCAGCTCTGCGCCTAAGAGAAACCTCCAGTTGGGCTGCGGGTACTATTGGACACTCCAGTATTCTGGAATCTTACAGCTTTCTCCCTCTAAGCACAGATCGTTGTGCGACTACTACAGTCGGGGATAGCTGTTTCAAAATAAACATTCCCAGCAGAGAAGACTGGGAGAGGACGGATTGGTGTCCCGAAACAAATGGTGGCACTTCCATATACACCGACGGCTCGAAGTTGGACGGCAGAGTTGGAGGAGGCGTTTATTCAAGGGATTTGGACCTTGAGCTCTCCTTCAGACTACCTGATCATTGTAGCGTCTTCCAGGCGGAAGTCTCGGCAATCCTGGACGCCGCGGCCTGGTTAAGCAAACGTGTTATCGGAGAAGATATCGCTATTTTCAGCGATAGCCAAGCGGCCATCAAATCCCTTGGCTCATACACGTTCAACTCTGAACTGACGCTCAGCTGTCGTCGATCTCTTCAGGAGATGGCCCAACAGAACCGCGTAAACCTCATATGGGTCCCGGGACATAGGGACATTGAGGGAAACTGTAAGGCAGACGAGCTTGCCAGGCAGGGCACGACCAAGCAGGTTCTTCAGGATAAAGAGCGCTTAGGTATGCCGTTTGCCACATGCAAACTAATGCTGAAGGAGCACACACTCCGTCAAGCCAACGAAAGATGGCTGCAATCCCCAGGGTGTCGCATATCGAAACAAACCTGGCCAAAATGGGATCTTAAAAGGTCTAGACGCATTTATGCCCTAACTAGGAGGGAAATCTGCATATTGATAGGGGTATTAACCGGTCACTGCCTCATTGGTAGGCATGCAGAAAGGCTAGGTGTGCCCTACCGACGATGCTGCAGGAGTTGCAAAGATGATGAGGAGGAGGAAACAGTGGATCACCTCATCTGCAACTGTCCGGCTTTAAGCGGCGCGAGAACGCGCTTTTTGGGAGTTCCGTTCCTGGATAGCCTAAGCCAGATCGCGGAACTGGACATAAAGGACTTGATGGGCTTCATAAAGTCATCTAAGTGGTTCGAGGAGGAGTAACGGTGTCGGTTTAGGAGTGTCAGTCCCGGGATTCTGCTATGTGGAAAATCCCAACTACTCAGGGATTTTCCATATGGCTGGGTCCCGGGACTGACTTTCCTTGTGTTGGTGGTATCACAACGGGCCTTTCAAAACTGGCCTAAGTGTGCCTCTGCGGCAGCCACTTGAACCTAACCTAACCTAGTGTTAGTGCGAGCGGGACAATGAAATGCTGTCGTTTCCCAGCAAACCATAAGTTTTCTAAATGAGCGCATATACGACTCTCTCCGAATATATTTCGAGCCCTTGAAAGTGTTCATAAAAGAGTTTATTTTGAAAGACTTTTTGTACGAATAACTATCTTCCCTCTCTCTTTCATTTTTATTAGCTTCCTTTTATTTTTCTCTTCTTTTCCCATGATTTCCTTTTAAATATGTAGAAACAAAGAGATAAACAAGCATTTTCATGCATATCTAACATTCAAACATTATTTATTATTTTTTTTTTCCTAAAAAAACTTATTTTCAAAAGAAAAAAATCATAACTAACATAGGTACTTGAATCCGAAAAATGAAAGTAAACTCATAAAGCAGTCATATTTGAGCCTCTTAGAACGCAAGTGGCATAAGTCCACCTTTTCTCGAACTGAGATATTCAAGCTTTTGTGTTGTTGATTTCACAAGTTAGCTCTGTCATTTATTCGGTTGCTATGGGAGCTAGGAGTTACCCCGTTAGCGTGTTATATAGAACACATTTTCCCCTACATAGCATCAGGCCTAACTAAAAAAAACTAAAACTGAACTTATGCCACTTGTGCTGTTCAGAAAAAACTCATATAAAAGGTCAGATTTAAGAGCGCTCCGAAGCTGGTTTGCTGGGTTACAATTATTTCTTGCGCATAAAAGAAATTGGTCCGCACACGGTGCTACTCGGTTGCTTGATAGTAAGCTACTGAACAAAAACTAACGACAGCACTTCATACATCAACGCGATCACAGCGCTAACCCAAGCGAAGCAAGCAAAGAGCGTAATAATCTGTGTGAATTTGGTTCTCAATTTCACGGACAATTGTACCACTAGATGCCTACGGTTGCTCTTAAACCAATAAACTGCTTCATAATTTTACCATTACACTCATCTTTCATCATACCTAAAACTTTTTTATTTAGTAAAGGGAAATTATAAGGATTTGGATTTAAATGTGCAGAAGTGTCGAAGTGTAATGGAATATCGTTACGAATATCATCATAGAAATCAATAGTTTTTATATTATAAATAAATGAATCTGTATCCATATAATTCATGTTTATATTATCCTTATATTTAGGTTTCATATAATTGTACTGAAAGTCATACATTTTCAATTTAGAGAGCTCTAAAACTGTGAACCCTGTATAAATTGGTTTATTATAATCTGTTGAAACTGTTTGCATTTGTATTGCAACCATATTACTTTTGCTATAAGAGCTCTATCTCCCACTCTTCTACCTCTACTTTCCCACTCGCATACTATTTTTACATTTTTTCTTTTATCTACATTTTCCATGGTTTTATCATAGACGGGATTATTTAGGAGTTTAAAAATTTTTTGCTAAAACACATTCTTTGCTGCAGTTCGAAGTTGATTTTTTTTTATATCAATATATTTTTTTAACCAATCTGATTGATCGGATTGTAGAATTTTGTGTATTTTCTTTAAAATTAAACCATTACTAATACACTGTTGTAAAACTCTATAATGTATAATATATTTTTCCTTATTAGTTAAATCTGTAATCAGTTTATTTTGTTTCATATTCGTATTTTTTTATTTTCTGCACTAAAAGGTAAATCGTTATGCCAATCAAGTAATGTATTCCATGTCTACTTCTAATATATATCCAGTTAAAGAGCTCTCTTCTATATCATTTAAATCGGAATTATCAAAACTGTTCATCCATCTAAAATTTCCATACGGGAGATATTAATGTCCTGATTTTCTAAATCACGGTGACCAGACGCGACGCGGTCACTCACGTTCACCATCACCCTCAAGATCGTACTTTATAAGCACGTAAGTTTTCGCGTTCATCCAGTCACGTTAACACGGCGCAGTCACTGCGTTTGACAGGTTTGCACAAACAAAAATGTAAACACAAACAAAAATGTAAACAAGCCACAAAATAAAATAAAATGTTTCAGTGCTCTTCCTTTATTTTTATTGTTGAATTATGATAAAAAGCAAGAAATTATAAAATTTTGTAAAAAGAGTGTTATAGTGAGTGTTTGTTTGTGTTTGAGTGTTTTTTTTTTTGCATTTGTGACTGCTTATTCGCTTCGTTTTCGTTTAAGTGCCAAACCGCATTGAAACATGTCAGGAGACATTATTTTTATGTGAAATATGTATGTTTATATTTAGTTTGCAAATTGTTGTATGTAATATAAAAGTGTTATGTGATAGATGGTGTAGGACCGCGGTTAAATAAATCTCCGCACTGGACTTCAAATTTTTGTAGTGAGCTTTGGTTCCCCGTCAGAAAAATTTTTATTTGTTTCCTTTAGAGGTCAAATTAGCTAAACTTATGGGAGATAGCTCAAAAGACGGGGTTTGGCCTCAGGGTCACGAATCCGGAAGCGTTTTTTTTTTTTTAATTTTTTGTTTCTGTGAAAAGTTATGGTCAGAAAACCGAAAAATGACCCGGGTCCGATACCAAAATTGGGGCGGAATCCATGGTATTTATGTGCGAAACACCTTTCTGACCCTGGGCTTCGCATTTTTCGCACGTTCTTAGGTACAGCCTAATAAAATTACAACAAACACATGAAAAATTGCAACTTTTATTGCAAATATCTCTTCAGAGAAGCAAATTATTAAAAAAACGCTTCCGGATTCGTGATCCTGAGGCCAAACCTCGTCTTTTGACTAATTTTAACTAATTTATTACCAGTTGACCCCTAAAAGAAACAAATACCGAAAAATTACTTAAAAAGTCCCAATCGATCCCATGTGTTCCAAAAAAAAAAGTTGTTCGGGGTCAAAAGTCCAAATTTTAGGTTTTTTGGATTTTTCTCGAAAACGGTAAGTTTTTTCTAAAAATTACCCAAGACCTTGCATTTCCCTAACCAGTAATGAAATAACGCGATTGTGGAATTAGCTCTACATATTATATGGCAGGATTTTCCCCGAACACCTAGAGTTTATTAAAACGATAGTTTTTGTAAAGAATTTTCTGATCTAAAACTTTGTCTCTGGATATTTTTCGAAACAAGGTGAACCTAAGCTCTCTACAAAGAATCAGCTCTGTTGTAATTTTGGTGTTTTTCACAAATATTCGCTTTATTATCATCAAATAATCCATTCCCAAATTGTTTTCTTTTTTTTTTGTTAATTTTTTTTTTAATTGCTAAAAAAATAATAGAAATAAATAATGTGAATCCAGCAAACGCGGCCCAAAAGCAAGTGTTTAATTTGACAGCTAAAATGACTGTTCGCGCCAGTTCGCGTTCTTATAAGTTAGCAAAAAACGTAAGCAACGTACTCATATTCACCCACAGTCACTCACAGCACGAAGTGATTTCACTTGGGTGAACGTGGTTCTTCGCGTCGCGTTTCGTTTTATAAAATCATACCATAAGACATAGGATATCCATATAAATTATTAACATCTAAATAAACAAGATAGTTTGATTCTTTTGTAGAATCAAAATCATCCATATATTTATTATTAGCAATTGTATAACGATTGCTACATTGAACAATACCTCTCAAAACAAAATTATATTGATCAATATCTGTTAATAATTCTTATTTTATATCAGTTGTCTTTAACATTGCATCACAAGACAATCCAGGTGTAGTTATAGTATTGAGCAGGATCTAAGTTATAAATACTTATAAAAACTTTTCTAAAATTTTCAAATATATCACATAATAATAGTACATCAACTTTCAAATATAGCAAAAGATGATCCAACAAATTTTCACATTGAAAAATATTCCATACATTTTGAGCGTGATTATAATCCACATGTTTCATTATTAAATTTATTGAAAAATAGAGATTGCGCAAGAAAGTTGAGTTTCCTGAAGACGTTTCTCAGAATACACCTTCCCTTTTCATCAAACTGAAATCATTATCATCAGTATATACTGATTTAACAACTTTAAAATCATCGTTAGATAAATAATTAGCTAAGTTTTGTAAACCTGAAGGCTTGAATCTATATGAATCAAGAAAACGAAGTTCAATACTATTTTTTTCTTTTCGAAATAGAAATATATAATTCCTTATTTATTGGAATTATGTTTAAGTTCAATACTATTTTTTTCTTTTCGAAATAGAAATATATAATTCCTTATTTATTGGAATTATGTTTATATCTCCTTGAACTGTTGATAGTTCGTTTACAAGTAAATGACTATCATATGCTGGCATATTGTGAAAAAATATAGGAATGAAAGTAGGAACTTGATAATTTATAGTATTATGTGCTGGACCTCTCTATTTTCCAGTTAAGTGGCAATGATCAGTAACTTTATCTTTATAACCCTCACAAATGTGACAAATGTTACTTTCGCTTTGTTCTACTTAAATATTCATTATATATGTTTATATGAATAAAGAATCTTCAACTAACTTTTGAATAAAAATTGTTGCAGAATCTGCATCGTTATAAATTCTTAATATAATTGATGTAATACCTATATGTAACGGGTTCATATTTTTGAAACTATTAGTTTAGCATACAACGTAAATTTGAGGAAATTGTGTATTATTGGCTGGATGAAGGAGTTAACCCATTGCTTGACGTGCAAAATCTATGGTTGAATCATTTCAATTTTCGGAATCTACTACAAACATTTCAGTTAAAATAAAAATTGTTTGAAGAAGGATTTTGTACAATCATCAGATCTAGATGAAGTTCCCAAACTTCTCGATTTCCAATTTATTTTAGATTCGTACAACGCTTTTAATCGAATAGCTAATTTTAGAATTTTATATGATTATGATAAATATAGATTATTAGACATAGTTGGAAGTAAAGTTTATATTTATAAAATGTAAGTAACTAATAATATAAATGAATAAATTAAAAAAAAAAATCTCAAAAATTGTCTGTATTTACTTTTGTCTCCTCCAATAATTTCTCTTGGTTTTGTTCACTATTACGTAGGATATGTGTGTGTGATTGTGTAGTTATATCCCACAGTTACATTGATTATTATTTTGTCCACTTCCAAGTGACCACCATAAATTTCGAACAAGCTTCATACGAAGGCGGCCGCCGTGGTGTAGCGGTTAAGTGTTCGGCCCTCTACACCAAGTCGTGGCGGTTCGATGCCCGGCAAAAGTAACATCAAAAATTATTTAGAAAAATAATTTTTCTAAACGGGGTCGCCCCTCGGCAGTAGTTTGGCAAACTCTCCGGGTGTATTTCTGCCATGAGAAGGTTCTCAGCAAAAATTCATTTGCTTTTCAAGTGCCGTTCGGAGTCCGCAAAAAACTGTAGGTCCCGCCAACTTGTAGGAAAAACTCAAAAGCTAAAAATCTCGTTAGATTTTATGATAACCTGTTGATATATCGCCGCCATTAATTTTTTTTTTTCATACGAAGCAAACCCAATAATAAATCATATTAATCGTTGCACTAAAGTCTTAAAAAATGAATATATTTTATCACCTGCAAATACTTACTTTTTAATAAAAATTGCTTCATATAAAAACAAACTTTTCTTTATTTTTTATTTTATTTATTTATTTAATTTTTTTTTCAATACTTTAAATTAAATATAATTTGTCCTTCGTAAAATATCATAGTTCCTTCACCGATGGACCACATCGCACCCGAATCCTTATGTTGTAGTTGCATTGGTATGGATATGTAGCCTGTATGGTTGTTATCTGGATGTAGGTATGTATAACTCCAAACTCCATATTTAACTCGAGATTTTAGAAATCTGCTCGTTTTGAGAGCGCTGATAAGAGATTCTCCAGTATTTGTTTTTTAAGCTCATCATTAGAATTGATGGCCACCCGTTCACAAAATTGGGATTTTCTATAGTACCTGTTAGATTTATTTCGGTGGTGCTGAGGAAAAAAAGTCATCGTTGATTTCTAAAAATTTTAAAAATTGAATAAAACAAAGTATTTGTACGCCTGCACACGATTTTCTTTCTTGATGAATGTAAAATAAGTACATTAAAACAGTGTTTTTATACAAATTTTTCGAACTTGTAGAGAGAGTTGCTTCCCATTAAGATAACAATAGTAAAAATTAGATGAGATGAGATCAATCGCATTGCTACCTTGATCAATCCATCCCTCGCCGCATAGACTTTAGATTCTACCCACATTCACATAAACATTTTTTTGTTCACTTTCAAGTGACAATTATGACTTTAGAACTATGGAAATGTCTCAAATTTATTGATCTACACATAAATACTAAAAGCCTCTGCCCTATCTTAGGGTTCTCATTAAAGTTTTAATGCGGAAAATGATATAAAAATTTAGTGATCTACACATAAAAACTAAAAGCCTCAATCCTATCTTAGGGTTCTCATTAGAGTTTTAATGAGGAAAATGATATAAAAATTTAGTCACCTACACATAAACACTAAAAGCCTAAAAAATTAGTGATCTACATATAAACACTAAAAGCCTCTAACCTATCTTATGCTATGGATACACACACGGAGATTATCTCCAATAAATCTTCTTTAATCAGATCCAAATTTTACCCTGATACACACAAAAATGAAGATTAACAGCATTGAGAATTACTACTTTGGTTGTTATTGCACTATATTCTTACCTACCTCAGCGACATCTAGTTGTCGAAAGTCGGATCTTAGAAACCAGCGCGATGCCTATCTGTCAGCTACCCTTAATTTCCTAGTGTTTCTTGGTGTTGTTGTCTATTTATGTACAGAGTGTTGCCAGTGCAAATTTTTTAAAACTGCTCAAATCTTCTTAATTTTTGGGAGTTTATAATGAAGATTACGCTCAAGTTAACTCCCAAAAGCGCAGTTAATTCGGAATTTGCGCTAATGTATCAGCCGTATAAGGGTTCTTATTAGAGTTTTAATGACGAAAGTGATATAAGAATTTAGTGAACTACACATAAACACTAAAAGCCTCTACCCTGATATAAAAACTTAGTCATCTACACACAAACACACTACAAACCTACATATACAATGCATCGCCTTTTCTTTCACGTTAACGGTTAACCGCAAACAACACTCAATTAAAACATACTTACATACAACCAATCAGACAGCACATTCTGAGACTACACTAACACAAACAATTAAATTTCAGTGTAAACAAAAACGCCTACGGTCAAATCGAACTATACACACTAACAAGATCGACCCCCCGCCGTTATGATGTACAAATTCAGGTTTTATAAATTAACCCTGCAGCAAAGGCGATGAGTTGTAAAATTATATCTTCATAGATCAGTCACTACTATACTCCAAATATACTAGTCGAGATCAGTCCTACATAGACCACTCTCTTCATAGTTCAGTTACTACTATACTCCAAATACAGTAGTCGAGATCAGTCCTACTATAGACGAAAGGGATTAGTCGCGGATCACTCCCTTTAGAGATCAGTCACTTGATTTTTTTGCTGGGTATATACACCAGCAACCATTGGGGTGTCTTCTCTGAAAAATATTCCTCGGATTTATAAAATACACACAAACATGTAAAAAAATTAATTAAATACACACAAACACATGTAAAAAAAATTAATATATTAGCGTGGTCCGAATTTACAAAACTGCTCCCGGACATATGGGCACCTCAAATTGTGAGCTAGAAACGCCTTATCCATACTACTTACTTACTTAAAATTGCTTTTAACCGCCTAGGCGATTTTGGCCGTCCAACAGGTTACGCCAGTCGGTTCTTTGTTGAGCCAACTGGCGCCAATTAGAGACACCGCGTGCTCGCAGGTCTGCCTCTACTTGGTCCTGCCATCGAAGTGGTGGTCTCCCTCTTCCTCTACTTCCACCGGCGGGTGCTGATAAAAATTCCTTCTGGGCCGGAGCGTCTTCGTTCATTCGCACCACGTGTCCTAGCCAGCGCAGCCGCTGGGTTTTAATTCGCTGAACTATGTCCACGTCTGCGTAAAGCTCATACAGCTCATCATTATATCTTCTTCGGTACTCGCCGAATTTTTCGCTCGAATACTCCCAAAGCCGCCTCATCAGATGCTGTGAGTGTCCATGCTTCTGCAACATATAGCAGGACGGGTACGATAAGTGACTTATAATAGAGTGTTGTCTTTGTTCGTCGAGAGAGGACTTTACTTCTAAATTGCCTACTCAGCCCAAAGTAGCATTTGTTTGCAAGAGTTATCCTTCTATGGATTTCCAGGCTTACATTGTTGTTGGTAGTAATGCTGCTTCCCAGGTATACAAAGTCCCTTACTATCTCAAAATTAGGGCTGCCAACAGTGGCGTGGTTGCCAAGGCGCAAATGCGCTGACTCTTTGCTTGATGCCAGCAGGTACTTCGTTTTTACCTTCGTTTACCACCAAACCCATTTTTCCGCTTCCTTTTCTAATTTGGAGTACGCAAAAGTTACGGCGCGGTTGTTGAGGCCAATGATGTCGATGTCGTCGGCATACGCCAACAGTTGTACGCTCTTGTAATATATTGTTCCAGCGCGGTTAAGTTCTGCAGCTTGTATTTTGCATCAAATTAAAGAAACCGCACCATAGGGGGTCGCCCTGCCTGAAACCTCGTTTAGTTTCGAACGGCTCGGAGAGGTCCTTCCCGATTCTGACCGAGAAGGTGGTGTTGTTCAGCGTCATTTTGCATAGCCGTATAAGTTTTGGTGGAAAACCAAAATCAGACATAGCGGCATATAGGCAACTCCTTTTCGTGCTGTCGAAGGCGGATAGGATCTTATATGCCATATTCAAAAGGCTGATACCACGATAGTTGCCGCAGTTTGCGGTATCACCCTTTTTATGTATTGGGCAGAGAACACTTAGATTCCAATCTTCAGGCATGCATTCATCCGACCATATTCTGCACAAGAGCTGGTGCATGCACCTTACCAGCTCCTCGCCGCCGCATTTGAATAGCTCAGCGGGCAGGCCATCAGCACCCGCCGATTTATTGTTTTTTAGCCGTGATATAGCTATTCGCACCTCGTTATAGACGGGTTGTGGAACTTCGATTCCATCGTCTTCTATTGTGGGGTCGGGTTCGTCCTCTTCTCTGGAATGTTGCTCTGTTCCTCCGTTTAGAAGGGCAGAGAAGTGATCCCTTCATAACCCTAGTATTCTGTGAACATCTGTCACCAGTAGCCCGATTCCCTAACTTTTAACCACTCGCCAAGCGTTTAGGTTTTCGCCAGGGTTTGGCGTTTGCTCTTAACGAAACTGTGATTCTCTAACTTGCCTTTAACGCATTTCCATATTTTCAATATTTCGCACCAAATAAAGCTCCACAAACTCAAAAGACATTTTTATTTCAACTTAAATTTATTATTTTCTCTTAAACACTTTTAAACACCAACAAATTAATCCGCGATAACTAGCTACAATAAAAGTGTTAGCGAAAACAGCTGATCGAGCTTATCGACTTTTAGTGTGGTTAACACTTAGAGAATAGGGAAAAGCGATAAAAATGGCGTTAAACAGAATTAACGCTAACACTTGGCGGTAAAATAGTTAGGGAATCGACCTACAGGTCCCCGTTGTTATTTTTACAGGAGTTTGCCCTGGGGTTAAAACCTTCCGTCATTCGTCGAATTCTTTGATAAAATTTTCGGGCGTTGCTTCTGTTGGCTAGCATTTCAAGCTCGTCGATTTCACGCTTTTCCGCTTCCCTTTTCTTCGCCCGCAAAAGCCGTCTCGCTTCACTCTTCACCTCGCGGTAGTGTTCACACACGCTCCTCGTTGCATTCGCTTTCAGCCCTTTCGAAACTTCTTTTTTGTTTTTGCCCTAAAAATCTGTTTTTGTGTTTTTCCTACTATTTAAGCTATCGTAATGAACAATTAAAAATAATTGTTCAAAATTTTTTTTTCTAAAGTGGGTTTTTAGCACCATGCCCTATGGCATGGAACTTTCTTAACGGAAAGAAATTTTACATACGTGCGTACATAAGTAGTTTCAGTGGTTTTATGGATGAAATATACAAATCATGCCACATTTACATAAAATGTGATTAAAAAAAAATTTTTAGTAGAAAATTTTCATGGACTATTTGACCGACCGAATAATTTATTTTTAAGTTATTCTATTTTTTTGTTATTAACGAACAAACTGAGCAACAACTCACAAACAAACAATACCAGCTACCGTGATTGCAATTTCGTTCTTGCTAAGGAACTAGGCGTACGCCTGCACACGATTTTCTTTCTTGATGAATGTAAAATAAGTACATTAAAACAGTGTTTTTATACAAATTTTTCGAACTTGTAGAGAGAGTTGCTTCCCATTAAGATAACAATAGTAAAAATTAGATGAGATGAGATCAATCGCATTGCTACCTTGATCAATCCATCCCTCGCCGCATAGACTTTAGATTCTACCCACATTCACATAAACATTTTTTTGTTCACTTTCAAGTGACAATTATGACTTTAGAACTATGGAAATGTCTCAAATTTATTGATCTACACATAAACACTAAAAGCCTCTGCCCTATCTTAGGGTTCTCATTAAAGTTTTAATGCGGAAAATGATATAAAAATTTAGTGATCTACACATAAGAACTAAAAGCCTCTATCCTATCTTAGGCTTCTCATTAGAGTTTTAATGAGGAAAATGATATAAAAATTTAGTCACCTACACATAAACACTAAAAGCCTAAAAAATTAGTGATCTACATATAAACACTAAAAGCCTCTAACCTATCTTATGCTATGGATACACACACGGAGATTATCTCCAATAAATCTTCTTTAATCAGATCCAAATTTTACCCTGATACACACAAAAATGAAGATTAACAGCATTGAGAATTACTACTTTGGTTGTTATTGCACTATATTCTTACCTACCTCAGCGACATCTAGTTGTCGAAAGTCGGATCTTAGAAACCAGCGCGACGCCTATCTGTCAGCTACCCTTAATTTCCTAGTGTTTCTTGGTGTTGTTGTCTATTTATGTACAGAGTGTTGCCAGTGCAAATTTTTTAAAACTGCTCAAATCTTCTTAATTTTTGGGAGTTTATAATGAAGATTACGCTCAAGTTAACTCCCAAAAGCGCAGTTAATTCGGAATTTGCGCTAATGTATCAGCCGTATAAGGGTTCTTATTAGAGTTTTAAAGACGAAAGTGATATAAGAATTTAGTGAACTACACATAAACACTAAAAGCCTCTACCCTGTCTTAGGGTTCTCATTAGAGTTTTAATGAGGAAAATGATATAAAAACTTAGTCATCTACACACAAACACACTACAAACCTACATATACAATGCATCGCCTTTTCTTTCACGTTAACGGTTAACCGCAAACAACACTCAATTAAAACATACTTACATACAACCAATCAGACAGCACATTCTGAGACTACACTAACACAAACAATTAAATTTCAGTGTAAACAAAAACGCCTACGGTCAAATCGAACTATACACACTAACAAGATCGACCCCCCGCCGTTATGATGTACAAATTCAGGTTTTATAAATTAACCCTGCAGCAAAGGCGATGAGTTATAAAATTATATCTTCATAGATCAGTCACTACTATACTCCAAATATACTAGTCGAGATCAGTCCTACATAGACCACTCTCTTCATAGTTCAGTTACTACTATACTCCAAATACAGTAGTCGAGATCAGTCCTACTATAGACGAAAGGGATTAGTCGCGGATCACTCCCTTTAGAGATCAGTCACTTGATTTTTTTGCTGGGTATATACACCAGCAACCATTGGGGTGTCTTCTCTGAAAAATATTCCTCGGATTTATAAAATACACACAAACATGTAAAAAAATTAATTAAATACACACAAACACATGTAAAAAAAATTAATATATTAGCGTGGTCCGAATTTACAAAACTGCTCCCGGACATATGGGCACCTCAAATTGTGAGCCAGAAACGCCTTATCCATACTACTTACTTACTTAAAATTACTTTTAACCGCCTAGGCGATTTTGGCCGTCCAACAGGTTACGCCAGTCGGTTCTTTGTTGAGCCAACTGGCGCCAATTAGAGACACCGCGTGCTCGCAGGTCTGCCTCTACTTGGTCCTGCCATCGAAGTGGTGGTCTCCCTCTTCCTCTACTTCCACCGGCGGGTGCTGATAAAAATTCCTTCTGGGCCGGAGCGTCTTCGTTCATTCGCACCACGTGTCCTAGCCAGCGCAGCCGCTGGGTTTTAATTCGCTGAACTATGTCCACGTCTGCGTAAAGCTCATACAGCTCATCATTATATCTTCTTCGGTACTCGCCGAATTTTTCGCTCGAATACTCCCAAAGCCGCCTCATCAGATGCTGTGAGTGTCCATGCTTCTGCAACATATAGCAGGACGGGTACGATAAGTGACTTATAATAGAGTGTTGTCTTTGTTCGTCGAGAGAGGACTTTACTTCTAAATTGCCTACTCAGCCCAAAGTAGCATTTGTTTGCAAGAGTTATCCTTCTATGGATTTCCAGGCTTACATTGTTGTTGGTAGTAATGCTGCTTCCCAGGTATACAAAGTCCCTTACTATCTCAAAATTAGGGCTGCCAACAGTGGCGTGGTTGCCAAGGCGCAAATGCGCTGACTCTTTGCTTGATGCCAGCAGGTACTTCGTTTTTACCTTCGTTTACCACCAAACCCATTTTTCCGCTTCCTTTTCTAATTTGGAGTACGCAAAAGTTACGGCGCGGTTGTTGAGGCCAATGATGTCGATGTCGTCGGCATACGCCAACAGTTGTACGCTCTTGTAATATATTGTTCCAGCGCGGTTAAGTTCTGCAGCTTGTATTTTGCATCAAATTAAAGAAACCGCACGATAGGGGGTCGCCCTGCCTGAAACCTCGTTTAGTTTCGAACGGCTCGGAGAGGTCCTTCCCGATTCTGACCGAGAAGGTGGTGTTGTTCAGCGTCATTTTGCATAGCCGTATAAGTTTTGGTGGAAAACCAAAATCAGACATAGCGGCATATAGGCAACTCCTTTTCGTGCTGTCGAAGGCGGATAGGATCTTATATGCCATATTCAAAAGGCTGATACCACGATAGTTGCCGCAGTTTGCGGTATCACCCTTTTTATGTATTGGGCAGAGAACACTTAGATTCCAATCTTCAGGCATGCATTCATCCGACCATATTCTGCACAAGAGCTGGTGCATGCACCTTACCAGCTCCTCGCCGCCGCATTTGAATAGCTCAGCGGGCAGGCCATCAGCACCCGCCGATTTATTGTTTTTTAGCCGTGATATAGCTATTCGCACCTCGTTATAGACGGGTTGTGGAACTTCGATTCCATCGTCTTCTATTGTGGGGTCGGGTTCGTCCTCTTCTCTGGAATGTTGCTCTGTTCCTCCGTTTAGAAGGGCAGAGAAGTGATCCCTTCATAACCCTAGTATTCTGTGAACATCTGTCACCAGTAGCCCGATTCCCTAACTTTTAACCACTCGCCAAGCGTTTAGGTTTTCGCCAGGGTTTGGCGTTTGCTCTTAACGAAACTGTGATTCTCTAACTTGCCTTTAACGCATTTCCATATTTTCAATATTTCGCACCAAATAAAGCTCCACAAACTCAAAAGACATTTTTATTTCAACTTAAATTTATTATTTTCTCTTAAACACTTTTAAACACCAACAAATTAATCCGCGATAACTAGCTACAATAAAAGTGTTAGCGAAAACAGCTGATCGAGCTTATCGACTTTTAGTGTGGTTAACACTTAGAGAATAGGGAAAAGCGATAAAAATGGCGTTAAACAGAATTAACGCTAACACTTGGCGGTAAAATAGTTAGGGAATCGACCTACAGGTCCCCGTTGTTATTTTTACAGGAGTTTGCCCTGGGGTTAAAACCTTCCGTCATTCGTCGAATTCTTTGATAAAATTTTCGGGCGTTGCTTCTGTTGGCTAGCATTTCAAGCTCGTCGATTTCACGCTTTTCCGCTTCCCTTTTCTTCGCCCGCAAAAGCCGTCTCGCTTCACTCTTCACCTCGCGGTAGTGTTCACACACGCTCCTCGTTGCATTCGCTTTCAGCCCTTTCGAAACTTCTTTTTTGTTTTTGCCCTAAAAATCTGTTTTTGTGTTTTTCCTACTATTTAAGCTATCGTAATGAACAATTAAAAATAATTGTTCAAAATTTTTTTTTCTAAAGTGGGTTTTTAGCACCATGCCATATGGCATGGAACTTTCTTAACGGAAAGAAATTTTACATACGTGCGTACATAAGTAGTTTCAGTGGTTTTATGGATGAAATATACAAATCATGCCACATTTACATAAAATGTGATTAAAAAAAAATTTTTAGTAGAAAATTTTCATGGACTATTTGACCGACCGAATAATTTATTTTTAAGTTATTCTATTTTTTTGTTATTAACGAACAAACTGAGCAACAACTCACAAACAAACAATACCAGCTACCGTGATTGCAATTTCGTTCTTGCTAAGGAACTAGGCGTACGTCTTTGTATTTGTTGTTAGAAATTTTTCATTTTTCCCTTTATAGTGGTCATTGAACCGAGGAGAAATTAGGAATTTCTAACCGCAGCGTGTCATACTACTTACACCAACACTGCTTGTTTGATTTCGTGGGATAATTGCTACTACACAGTAAAAAATGAAATATTACTTTTAATACCAGTCGGTATTGAAATTAAGCCTTTTTGGAATTAAATTTGAGTTCTAATACTAAATATTATTAATTTAATACTCTGAAATTTTTTTAATTCCATATAGTTTTAAAATAATACCAAAATAATACTAAAGCGCTCTCTCTATAGCGTTCTCTCTCATTGTAATGTTTTAGGTACTATTTGTTTAAAAACAAAGCCGGAAAAGTATTAAATTAATTACTTTTTAGCATTAAATTAAGTCCGGTGGTTTTTTCTTCAGAGCACGCGGTTCGTCGCTATTGCGATACTACATTAAGAACAACAGTGCAGTTAGACGCTGGCAAGCATAAGTACTCGATGGCTTGATAGTAGACATCTCCTTTCAGCATTCAATAAATTGTGAGTTCGACTCTCGCTAAAGGCAATATAATAAACCTGTGTAAATTTTTTATTTTTTTTTTTTGCCTGAGAGAATCTTCGACTGAATTACTCTCTTTCTTAATTAGACCGAATATGGTATTAATTTAATACTTTTCGGCGTTGTTATATATAAACACCAAAATGGTATTAAAGTTAGACTTTTCTTTTTACTGTGTATGTTCGTTAATACGTATATTTTTTGATTTTATTTTTTTGTTGTATATGTATGAATACATATCTCTTTGCCTTTTTAGATCACACAGCAGCGACATCTGTAGCTTGCGATGTGTGACTAGGGCTTTTAAGCTACATCCTCTGTTACGATTTTTACAGCGCCACGGGTCCTTGGCTAGAATATGAAAGCTTGATGTTAGGGTCATGTTATTGTACAGTAGAAAATTTTCATGGACCGATCGAATAATTTATTTTTAAATTATTCTATTTTTGTTATTAACGAACAAACTGAGCAACAACTCACAAACAAACAATACCAGCTACCGTGATTGCAATTTCGTTCTTGCTAAGGAACTAGACGTACGGCTTTGTATTTGTTGTTAGAAATTTTTCATTTTTCCCTTTATAGTGGTCATTGAACCGAGGAGTAATTACGAATTTCTAACCGCAGAGTGTCATACTAGTTACACCAACACTGCTTGTTTGATTTTGTGGGATAATTGCTACTATGTTCGTTAATATGTGTACTTTTTGATGTTATCTTTTTGTTGTATATGTATGAATACATATCTCTTTGCCTTTTTAGATCTCACAGCAGCGATATCTGTAGCTTGCGATGTGTGACTAGGGCTTTTAAGCTACATCCTCTGTTACGATTTTTACAGCGCCACGGGTCCTTGGCTAGAATATGAAAGCTTGATGTTATGGTCATGTTATTGTACAGTAGAAAATTTTCATGGACTATTTGACCGATCGAATAATTTATTTTTAAATTATTCTATTTTTTTGTTATTAACGAACAAACTGAGCAACAACTCACAAACAAACAATACCAGCTACCGTGATTGCAATTTCGTTCTTGCTAAGGAACTAGACGTACGGCTTTGTATTTGTTGTTAGAAATTTTTCATTTTTCCCTTTATAGTGGTCATTGAACCGAGGAGTAATTACGAATTTCTAACCGCAGAGTGTCATACTAGTTACACCAACACTGCTTGTTTGATTTTGTGGGATAATTGCTACTATGTTCGTTAATACGTGTATTTTTTTATGTTATTTTTCGACCTTCGAGGGACCTGGGATTTTCCGGGATTATCTCAGATTCCGCCAAAAAGGTCGGGAGAGGTATCCAATACTGCATAATTCGAAAGCGAAACCCGATATTTTCTGTCAAGAGATATTTCAACCCAGAAAGGTGCTCTGCACATAAGTACAACGGATCACGCTCCAATTTTGGAATCGGACCTGGTAAAGCTATTGGATTTTTGCCATTAACTTTCCTCCGAAACAAAAACCTTTATAGCCAAGTCAAGAAGAAGTTGATACCTCTTCCGTCCTTTTTAGACGTGTTCTAGCAGTTTCGGGATGCCGAAGCCCACGGATTTGAACCAATATGGTACGGGAGGCGTGGAGTTCGAGATCGGGATTCCCCTAAATCAAGTCAAAAGCTACGTAAAAAACGTCTGCCGACTTGAGCGTTTATCAAACGAATGCGATATTGGGGTCTATCAGCTATTACTGTGGAGCTACCGACGGAGGAAAAGATACCTCTGCGAGTAAGGGGTTTAGAATATGCCCGAGGTAGGTAAGCCGGTCGTAAGAGGCGCCTAAAGTCCACTTGAACCCCGGCTACGGGGTCAATGAAAAAAAAAAAAAAAAAAAAAAAAATAGAAATACAGCCGGAGAGTTTGCCAAACTACTGCCGAGGGCCGACCCCGTTTAGAAAAATTCTTTTTCTAAATAATTTTTGATGTTACTTTTGTCGGGCATCGAACCGCCACGACTTGGTGTAGAAGGCCGAACACTTAACCGCTACACCACGGCGGCCGCGGGGTCAACGAAATCATTCCAATACAGTCGGGCTAGTACCACAAGGTGTTATTCACCGGAACGTACAGGATCCATATCCGGCAAAGCACTGTCAACATCAGTACAACCCTGACTGGCCTTTCAAGTAACTTTTTATAAGTTGATCTTCCGACTAGGCAGGGCGAAGTACTGCCACAAAAACAACGACGGAGGAAAAGATAATAGATAACAATTATTGTAGATTTCTTACAATGAATAAAACACAAGTATTTTCAATAAAGTTTCTCTTTAAATAAAGGCCACGTTTTTGCAAAAGTAGAATGATAACAACAACACGATATGTCAAATGAACAGCTGTTTACATTTGTATGTCCACAACAACCAGGGATGTTACTTAGAGGTGTGAAACCAGAGGTGTGAGTCATCGGTTAGATTCGGAGTTTCGTTTTGACTTTGAACATTCCGCCCACCTTCGTCGGATCGACGACGAAACTAGCGCGTAATCCGCCCACCGTGCTGAGTTATGCTGTAGTTTTACATTCTTCCGTAGTTATTGGTTCCCCATCGATGGGTAGCACGGAAATCTTTGACAAGGGTCTTTTGATAAGGTTGGTTTTAGTCCTCAGAGTCACTACCCGAACTACTCCATCTTGACCTGCATGTGTATCGACTATACGGCCAAGAACCCAACATGCAGGTGGCAACCGTTCATCCCGGACTAAGACGAGCTGACCGATTATAACGTTTGGCTCCTGAATGCGCCATTTATTTCGTGTTTGAAGGCTGTGTAGATACTCACTAGACCATCGATGCCAAAAGTTCTGATGCATCTGCTTTGTTAATTTCCAACGTTTCAGTAAACCAATAGATTCATTACGAAGATTCTCTTCTGGGAGTGCCGTTATTGCCCGTCCAATCAGAAAGTGGCCCGGTGTCAACGCGGACAAGTCTTGAGGGTCGTCGGATACTGCAGAAATCGGTCGTGAATTTAAGCAAGCTTCTGTCTGCTTTAGAACCGTATAAAATTCTTCAAATGTTGAGCTGGTGCCTTGAATTATACGTCGGAGGTGGTACTTCATACTTTTAACGCCGGCTTCCCAAATCCCACCAAAGTTTGGTGCGCCTGGAGGAATGAAGTGCCAAGTCAGGCCGACTGTAGAGCCATAAGCAGCGCCTGCTTGAAGTTGTGCTTTGAAAGAGTTGATTTCTTCTCGAATTAGGTTATTGGCTCCTATGAATGTAGTGCCTTGGTCGCTGTACAAATCAGAGCATAGCCCACGCGTTGATGTGAATCGAGACAACGCTGCAAGAAAAGTATCAGTTGTCATATCGCTAACGAGCTCAAGATGTATTGCTCTTGTGCTCAAACATACAAACAGAGCAACATATCCTTTAAGCGTACGATGTCCTCGACCTTTAGTTGTTCTTATGTGAAATGGTCCGGCAAAATTCAAACCACTTTTCATGAATGGAGATGATACGTTGCAACGCGCAGGAGGGAGGTCACCCATGATCTGTGTCTGAGGCAAACACCTGTATCGAAAGCATCGTACACAATTGTTTGTGGTTTGTTTTACCGTTCGTCGACCATCTATAACCCAATAGCGTTGGCGTATAAAATGGAGAGTGGCTTGGGTGCCACCATGAAGTGTGCGTTGATGAGCTTGTCTGATGAGCAGCGTTGTCAGGTGACTGTCCTTTGGCAGGATAACAGGGTGTCGTTCTGAATATGAGATATTTGCGTTGTTTAAGCGGCCACCGACACGTACAATCTCGTCTGGGTCCAACATGGGCCGTAGCCTTAACAGTTTGCTTCTTTTCTGGACTGTATTAGTATCCTTGAGAGATGATATGTCATTCTTGAATGCTATAGCTTGTACACGCTTGATCCAGAATCGCAAAGCGGCCTCGCGCTCTTTCCACAGACAATTCTTGGTCTTGGTAATGGGCCTGCCCTGTGAGGAATGTATAAATCGAAAACACCAAGCAGTGACAGATAAAAGCTTTTCAAGAGTTGAATAATTTTCTAGAATAAATATGTCAGACGGTGTAGTATGTGTTGTCATAGCCTGAACCGGTTTGTATTCGGGGTTATTTTCTGGTGCCTTCAGCACAACCTTTGGCCAATTAGCTTCTGAATGTTGGAGCCAGGAGGGACCATGCCACCATAGATGATGCTCCAGAAGCTGATTAATGGTCAATCCACGGGAGGCACAATCAGCGGGGTTGTCCTTTGTATTAACATAACGCCAGTCGCTGACATTGGTGATAACTTGTATTTGGCTAACGCGATTGGCCACAAATTCTTTCAGTGCACCGGGTTCTGATCGTATCCACCATATTGTTGTTGTAGAGTCAGACCACATATATGGAACTATAGGTCCTAATTTAAGGGTATCTCTTACATGTTTCATTAGTCGTGCAGCTAGTACGGCAGCACATAGCTGGAGGCGCGGGATGGTTACTTTCTTTAGCGGAGCTACACGTGTCTTTGACATAAGTAAGTGTACGTGGACAGATGTTTGTGTGACAACCTTCAGATATACAACAGCAGCGTATGCGTTAGCAGATGCATCCGCAAATGTGTGCAGTTCATACGTTTTCGTCCGTTGGTCGGTATTAAGCCATCGCGTTATGCGTATTTCCGGAACGGCCTTGAGCTCGTTTCGGAACGATATCCCCTTTATGCGCAAGTCTTCCGGAAGACTGTCATTCCAACCTAGACCAGTCAACCACAGATTTTGGATGAATATTTTGCCACGAATAATTAATGGCGCTAAAAACCCAAGAGGGTCGAACAGCTTCGCAACGTCGGAAAGCAGTTTGCGCTTTGTATATGTTGTTATTGTATAATCAAGCTTTAGCGCATATGTCAAACAATCATCGTTCACTGCCCACGTCAATCCCAAAGTATTGTACTCTCCTTCTAGCTGGAGTTGGTGTGACGATTTTGGTTCGACATCACTGGGATCGATAGATTGTAGTACTTGATTTGAATTCGAGTTCCACTTCCGCAGGGCAAACCCACCAGCTTGGAGTAGGCCCTGTAGTTCTTCTCGTCGCCTGCAAGCGTCTATTACGTTGTCCGCCCCGTCAGCACATCATCAACGTAGAACTCATTGAGAAGGATCTGGGCAGCGTCAGGATAAGCAGCTAAAGTGTGCAGTACCTTGATGGCGAGGTACGGCGCGCAATTCATGCCGTATGTAACGGTTTTCAATCGGAAATGTGTAGGCTCTGGTTGTGGTTTTGATCGCCAAACAATTCGCTGCAGATCGGTGTCTCTATCGTCAACTAAAATCTGTCTGTACATTTTAGCAATGTCACCAGTTAGAGCCACTCGGTACCGACGCCAATTAAGTAGAATAGAAGTAAGGTCATTTTGAAGTTTTGGACCAGAGCATAAGCAATCGTTTAGTGATTTACCTTTGTTATAGCGTCTTGACGCATTAAAAACAACCCTAAGTTTTGTAGTGCTGCTTGATCCCTTCCAGACGCCGTGATGTGGCAGATAACATATGGGCCTTCCATCACTTTCTTCACCGCTGACGCTAACCATATGGTGCAGCTCAGCGTACTCGGCCATAAACTGTTCATACATATGTCTCATAACCGGGTCTCGAGACAAGCGTCGATTTAGGTGGTCTAGAAGCACAGTTGCATCGTGTTCTGTAGAGGCTAGTTGACTTAGGTCAGCATCTGGTTTGACTGGCAGGCGCACGATGTAGCGACCATCTGCAGCTCGGTGTGTAGTACTGTTGAAGTAATCTTCCACGAATCGATCCTCTTGCGTTAAACTAGATGCCGAACTAACCTCTTCTATCTCCCAAAAGCGACGAAGTGTTCGGTCAAGATCGAGTTGGGTATGATAGCAGTCAACTGCATCTCGCATAGCGATAGGAGAATTGCTTGTAGCAGAGCTGCCAAAAATCACCCAACCCAGCCGGGTGCTTTGTGCAATCAAGTTACTATTTCCACTACGTTGTATTCCATTCAACAAAACAGCAGCATAGTCTCCGGCGTTTAGTATGACATCAATCGGTTGAGGTGCGTTCCACGTGGGATCAGCTAGATCCAAAGCATTGAAATCATGGGCACCGTTTGATGCGATATGTACTGATGGAGTGCAGTTTCCAACTCGGGGCAATACTAAAGCGATGCAATCAAGCTCGAAATCGGATTTCAACGACCGTACAGTGAACCTTACTAAGCCCTTGGCTGTTGTTACTCTGCCTCCAGTGGCATCATTAATATGTACCCTTACGTTAGATTTTACTAAGTGTAGTAAGTTAACAGCGGACTCGCTTATGAAAGTAGCCTCTGCCCCACTGTCCAATAAGGCTCGCAACACGACAGTATGACCAGACTCGGTCCTAACTTCGATCAGTGCTGTGCCGATCAAAACAGGCGGCAATATACTACCGCAGTCCCCTTTTGACACTGCATTATGAGAAGAAACACCTTGTTTATTCGTGCTAGACGCGTTGTTCGCAAAATAGTCATGTAGCATTGTATGGTGTTTAGCTTGACATGTTTTACAGCGGTGTTCCGAGGAACAGGTTGATTGTTGGTGGCCGCCGTGTAAACAATTAATGCACAGCTTGGCTTGCAGTGCGTAGCTGTAGCGCTCGTGCGCGCTTTATTGCGAAAAGCTTCACAAAACATCAATATATGCTTACCGGCACAGTTGGGGCAGCGCCCAGAGGCCACGTGAAATCCGGAAATACCGGCTGTTGTTCCCACCTTCTTTGGAATATGCTCCTTCGCGGAAGGCTTCACTTCTGTAAAGTTTTGAACTATTTCAAGGGATTGCGTTCTAATTGTAAGAAACGCCTGTAGTTCTTTAAAAGTTGGAATGTTGTCATTCGATTTCAGGGACAGCTCCCATGTCTTGCGAGTATTAGCATCCAACTTGTTAGTTATAGTAAAAACCAGCCAATCATCCCAATGCTCAATAGGTCGACCCAAATTCTTCAGCGCACGTATCGACGCAGTCACCCCATCAAGCAATGTTCTCAACGCTGAAGCAGATTCTTTTGGAATAATTGGCAATTTACTAATCGTTGCTAAGTGAGCGTTGATTATTACTCGCTTATTTTCGTACTTTGACTGAAGTAACTCCAAAGCGACTTGAAAGTTAGAATCTGTTGTGGTAATATGATCTAACGCAGTTTTAGCATCACCAGAGAGGCTATCCTTAAGGTATTGCAAGCGCTGCGTATTTGTTAGTGAGGCATTAGACGTAACAATAGAATTGAAGAGGTCTTTAAATGGATACCATTGTAAAAAATTACCTTCAAATGGTGGGATTCGTATGCGCGGCAATGGTTGAGCTACCACTTGGGTTTGTACAAAAGACTGTGTCAACGACGTGTTGGCGGGTGAAGTTATGCTCTCCAAAAGGTCGTGTAGTTCGCCCATTGTTTCGGAATACGCACACTCCACTTCTTCGAAAGCAGAAGCCGTTGCTACGCCAGCGGCCTCCACGTCTTCTGCAGTGCCCTCACTGTCCACTTGTTCATAAAGGCTGACGAATTTAGCCCAATACTGCGTCAAAAGTTCTTTTCTTGCTTGTAAGAAGCTTTTTGTTTGCTTTGCTTTCGCTGTTTTGCGTGTATTTATAGCGAAATTAATAATCGCCGTTTTGCCAGAAAACAATTGTTTTACCTTTTTGTCCATACTGAATGCCAATTTGAGTGAGCGCTCACACGTGGTGTTGTAGAGATAAAGTAGAGCTTCCAAATTAAAAGGCAGTTTGCTGTAAAATTTGCTGCAGAACGTACACTTGTGCAGGAGAATATCCAAAAATCGCGAATTCCCCGCAAGGGATGCCAAAAATGTTAACAATTATTGTAGACTTCTTACAATGACTAAAACACAAGTATTTTCAATAAATTTTCTCTTTAAATAAAGGCCACGTTTTTGCAAAAGTAGAATGATAACAACAACACGATATGTCAAATGAACAGCTGTTTACATTTGTATGTCCACAACAACCAGGGATGTTACTTAGAGGTGCGAAACCAGAGGTGTGAGTCATCGGTTAGATTCGGAGTTTCGTTTTGACTTTGAACACATCAAAATTTGGGGGTAGATTTCGATGAAGTCGATGCAACCCCTAGCGACTCTCCCGAATTATTTCCGACTTTAATTTTTTTTTTCAATACTTTAAATTAAATATAATTTGTCCTTCGTTAAATATCATAGTTCCTTCACCGATGGACCACATCGCACCCGAATCCTTATGTTGTAGTTGCATTGGTTGTTATCTGGATGTAGGTATGTATAACTCCAAACTCCATATTTAACTCGAGATTTTGGAAATCTGCTCGTTTTGAGAGCGCTGATAAGAGATTCTCCAGTATTCGTTTTTTAAGCTCATCATTAGAATTGATGGCCACCCGTTCACAAAATTGGGATTTTCTATAGTACCTGTTAGATTTATTTCGGTGGTGCTGAGGAAAAAAAGTCATCGTTGATTTCTAAAAATTTAAAAAATTTAATAAAACAAAGTAAAACAGTGTTTTTATACAAATTTTTCGAACTTGTAGAGAGAGTTGTTTCCCATTAAGATAACAATAGTAAAAATTAGATGAGAAGAGATCAATCGCATTGCTACCTTGATCAATCCATCCCTCGCCGCATAGACTTTAGATTCTACCCACATTCACATAAACATTTTTTTTGTTCACTTTCAAGTGAGAATTACGACTTTAGAACTATGGAAATGTCTCAAATTTATTGATCTACACATAAACACTAAAAGCCTCTGCCCTATCTTAGGGTTCTCATTAAAGTTTTAATGCGGAAAATGATATAAAAATTTAGTCACCTACACATAAACACTAAAAGCCTCTACCCTATCTTAGGGTTTTCATTAGAGTTTTAATGAGGAAAATGATATAAAAAATTAGTGATCTACATATAAACACTAAAAGCCTCTATCCTATATCCTATCTTAGGGTTCTCATTAGAGTTTTAAAGACGAAAATGATATAAGAATTTAGTGAACTACACATAAACACTAAAAGCCTCTACCCTATCCTTAGGGTTCTCATTAAAGTTGTAATGAGAAAAATTATATAAAAACTTAGTGATCTACACATAAACACTAAAAGCCTCTACCCTATCTTAGGGTTCTCATTAGAGTTTTAATGAGGAAAATGATATAAAAACTTAGTCATCTACACACAAACACACTACAAACCTACATATACAATGCATCGCCTTTTCTTTCACGTTAACGCCAACATAACCACACCGCAAACAACACTCAATTAAAACATACTTTGTTTTTTCATACGAAGCAAACCCAATAATAAATCATATTAATCGTTGCAATAAAGTCTTAAAAAATGAATATATTTTATCACCTGCAAATACTTACTTTTTAATAAAAATTCCTTCAAATAAAAACAAACTTTTCTTTATTTTTTATTTTATTTATTTATTTTATTTTTTTTCAATACTTTAAATTAAATATAATTTGTCCTTCGTTAAATATCATAGTTCCTTCACCGATGGACCACATCGCACCCGAATCCTTATGTTGTAGTTGCATTGGTTGTCATCTGGATGTAGGTATGTATAACTCCAAACTCCATATTTAACTCGAGATTTTGGAAATCTGCTCGTTTTGAGAGCGCTGATAAGAGATTCTCCAGTATTCGTTTTTTAAGCTCTTCATTAGAATTGATGGCCACCCGTTCACAAAATTGGGATTTTCTATAGTACCTGTTAGATTTATTTCGGTGGTGCTGAGGAAAAAAAGTCATCGTTGATTTCTAAAAATTTAAAAAATTTAATAAAACAAAGTATTTGTACGCCTGCACATGATTTTCTTTCTTGATGAATGTAAAATAAGTACATTAAAACAGTGTTTTTATACAAATTTTTCGAACTTGTAGAGAAAGTTGTTTCCCATTAAGATAACAATAGTAAAAATTAGATGAGATGAGATCAATCGCATTGCTACCCTGATCAATCTATCCCTCGCCGCATAGACTTTAGATTCTACCCACATTCACATAAACATTTTTTTTGTTCACTTTCAAGTGACAATTATGACTTTGGAACTATGGAAATGTCTCAAATTTATTGATCTACACATAAACACTAAAAGCCTCTACCCTATCTTAGGGTTCTCAATAAAGTTTTAATGAGGAAAATGATATAAAAATTTAGTGATCTACACATAAACACTAAAAGTTTCTATCCTATCTTAGGGTTCTCATTAGAGTTTTAATAAGGAAAATGATATAAAAATTTAGTCACCTACACATAAACACTAAAAGCCTCTACCCTATCTTAGGGTTCTCATTAGAGTTTTAATGAGGAAAATGATATACAAATTTAGTGATCTACATATAAACACTAAAAGCCTCTATCCTATCTTAGGGTTCTCATTAGAGTTTTAAAGACGTAAATGATATAAGAATTTAGTGAACTACACATAAACACTAAAAGCCTCTATCCTATCTTAGGGTTCTCATTAGAGTTTTAATGAGGAAAATGATATAAAAACTTAGTAATCTACACACAAACACACAACAAACCTACATATACAATGCATCGCCTTTTCTTTCACGTTAACGCCAACACAACCACACCGCAAACAACACTCAATTAAAACATACTTACATACAACCAATCAGACAGCACATTCTGAGTTAGTGTAGTACTAACACAAACAATTAAATTTCAGTGTAAACAAAAACGCCTACGGTCAAATCGAACTATACACGCTAACAAGATCGACCCCCCGCCGTTATGATGTACAAATTCAGGTTTTATAAATTTACCCTGCAGCAAAGGCGATGACTTGTAAAATTATATCTTCATAGATCAGTCACTACTATACTCCAAATATACTAGTCGAGATCAGTCCTACATAGACCACTCTCTTCATAGGTCAGTTACTACTATACTCTAAATGGCGGCCGCCGTGGTGAAGCGGTTAAGTGTTCGGCCTTCTACACCAAGTCGTGGCGGTTCGATGCCCGACAAAAGTAACATCAAAAATTATTTAGAAAAAGAATTTTTCTAAACGGGGTCGCCCCTCGGCAGTAGTTTGGCAAACTCTCCGGGTGTATTTCTGCCATGAGAAGCTTCTCAGCAAAAAATTCATTTGCTTTGCAAGTGCCGTTCGGAGTCGGCAAAAAACTGTAGGTCCCGCCAACTTGTAGGAAAACTCAAAAGCAACACACCACAAGTTGGAAAGAGAAGCTCGGCTAAAAATCTCGTTAGAGGTTATGATAACCTGTTGTTATTTCGCCGCCATTAGTTTTTTTTTTTTTTATACTCTAAATACAGTAGTCGAGAGCAGTCCTACTATAGACGAGTCGCGGATTACTCTCTTCATAGCTTAAGCACTAAAATACTCGAAATATACTAGTCGAGATCAGTCCTACTATAGACGAAAGGGATGAGTCGCGGATCACTCTCTTTAGAGATCAGTCACTTGATTTTTTTGCTGGGTATATACACCAGCAACCATTGGGGTGTCTTCTCTGAAAAATATTCCTCGGATTTATAAAATACACACAAACATGTAAAAAAATTAATTAAATACACACAAACACATGTAAAAAAAATTAATATATTAGCGTGGTCCGAATTTACAAAACTGCTCCCGGAAATATGGGCACCTCAAATTGTGAGCCAGAAACGCCTTATCCATACTACTTACTTTCTTAAAATAGCCTTTAACCGCCTAGGTGATTTTGGCCGTCCAACAGGTTACGCCAGTCGGTTCTTTGTTGAGCCAACTGGCGCCAATTAGAGACACCGCGTGCTCGCAGGTCTGCCTCTACTTGGTCCTGCCATCGAAGTGGTGGTCTCCCTCTTCCTCTACTTCCACCGGCGGGTGCTGATAAAAATTCCTTCTGGGCCGGAGCGCCTTCGGTCATTCGCACCACGTGTCCTAGCGTCCACGTCTGCGTAAAGCTCATACAGCTCATCATTATATCTTCTTCGGTACTCGCCGAATTTTTCTCTCGAATACTCCCAAAGCCGCCTCATCAGATGCTGTGAGTGTCCATGCTTCTGCCACATATAGCAGGACGGGTACGATAAGTGACTTATAGAGTGTTGTCTTTGTTCGTCGAGAGAGGACTTTACTTCTAAATTGCCTACTCAGCCCAAAGTAGCATTTGTTTGCAAGAGTTATCCTTCTATGGATTTCCAGGCTTACATTGTTGTTGGTAGTAATGCTGCTTCCCAGGTATACAAAGTAGCTTACTATCTCAAAATTAGGGCTGCCAACAGTGGCGTGGTTGCCAAGGCGCAAATGCGCTGACTCTTTCCTTGATGCCAGCAGGTACTTCGTTTTTACCTTCGTTTACCACCAAACCCATTTTTCCGCTTCCTTTTCTAATTTGGAGTACGCAAAAGTTACGGCGCGGTTGTTGAGGCCAATGATGTCGATGTCGTCGGCATACGCCAACAGTTGTACGCTCTAGTAATATATTGTTCCAGCGCGGTTAAGTTCTGCAGCGTGTATTTTGCATCAAATTAAAGAAACCGCACGATAGGGGGTCCCCCTGCCTGAAACCTCGTTTAGTTTCGAACGGCTCGGAGAGGTCCTTCCCGATTCTGACCGAGCTGGTGGTTTTGTTCAGCGTCATTTTCACAGCCGTATAAGTTTTGGTGGAAAACCAAAATCAGACATAGCGGCATATAGGCAACTCCTTTTCGTGCTGTCGAAGGCGGATAGGACCTTATATGCCATATTCAAAAGGCTGATACCACGATAGTTGGCGCAGTTTACGGGATCACCCTTCTTATGTATTGGGCAGAGAACACTTCGATTCCAATCTTCAGGCATGCATTCATCCGAGCATATTCTGCACAAGAGCTGGTGCATGACCTTACCAGCTCCTCGCCGCCGCATTTGAATAGCTCAGCGGGCAGGCCATCAGCACCCGCCGATTTATTGTTTTTTAGCCGTGATATAGCTATTCGCACCTCGTTATAGTCGGGTTGTGGAACTTCGATTCCATCGTCTTCTATTGGGGGGTCGGGTTCGTCCTCTTCTCTGGAATGTTGCTCTGTTCTTCCGTTTAGAAGGGCAGAGAAGTGATCCCTTCATAACCCTAGTACTCTCTGAACATCTGTCACCAGGTCCCCGTTGTCATTTTTACAGGAGTTTGCCCCGGGGTTAAAACCTTCCGTCATTCGTCGAATTCTTTGATACAATTTTCGGGCGTTGCTTCTGTTGGCTAGCATTTCAAGCTCGTCGATTTCACGCTTTTCCGCTTCCCTTTTCTTCGCCCGCAAAAGCCGTCTCACTTCCCTCTTCTCCTCGCGGTAGTGTTCACACACGCTCCTCGTTGCATTCGCTTTCAACCCTTTCGAAACTTCTTTTTTGTTTTTGGCCTTAAAAATCTGTTTTTGTGGTTTTCCTACTATTTAAGCTATTGTAATGAACAATTAAAGATAATTTTTCAAAATTTTTTTTTCTAAAGGGGGTTTTTAGCACCATGCCATATGGCATGGAACTTTCTTAACGGCAAGAAATTTTACAAACGTGCGTAAGTAGTGTCAGTGGCTTTATGGATGAAATATACAAATCAAGCCACATTTACATAAAATGTGATTAAAAAAGAAATTTTTACTAGAAAATTTTCATGGACTATTTGACCGACCGAATAATTTATTTTTAAATTATTCTATTTTTTTGTTATTAACGAACAAACTGAGCAACAACTCACAAACAAACAATACCAGCAACCGTGATTGCAATTTCGTTCTTGCTAAGGAACTAGGCGTACGTCTTTGTATTTGTTGTTAGAAATTTTTAATTTTTCCCTTTATAGAGGTCATTGAACCGAGGAGAAATAAGGAATTTCTAACCGCAGCGTGTCATAATACTTACACCAACACTGCTTGTTTGATTTCGTGGGATAATTGCTACTATGTTCGTTAATACGTGTATATTTTGATTTTATTTTTTTGTAGTATATGTATGAATACATATCTCTTTGCCTTTTTAGATCACACAGAAGCGGCATCTGTAGCTTGCGATGTGTGACTAGGGCTTTTAAGCTGCATCCTCTGTTACGATTTTTACAGCGCCACGGGTCCTTGGCTCGAATATGAAAGCTTGATGTTATGGTCATGTTATTGTACAGTAGAAAATTTTCATGGACCGATCGAATAATTTATATTTAAATTATTCTATTTTTGTTATTAACGAACAAACTGAGCAACAACTCACAAACAAACAATACCAGCTACCGTGATTGCAATTTCGTTCTTGCTAAGGAACTAGACGTACGGCTTTGTATTTGTTGTTAGAAATTTTTCATTTTTCCCTTTATAGTGGTCATTGAGCCGAGGAGAAATTAGGAGTTTCTAACCGCAGCGTGTCATACTAGTTACACCAACACTGCTTGTTTGATTTTGTGGGATAATTGCTACTATGTTCATTAATATGTGTAATTTTTGATGTTATTTTTTTGTTGTATATGTATGAATACATATCTCTTTGGCTTTTTAGATCACACAGCAGCGACATCTGTAACTTGCGATGTGTGACTAGGGCTTTTAAGCTGCATCCTCTTTTACGTTTTTTACAGCGCCACGGGTCCTTGGCTCAAATATGAAAGCTTGATGTTATGGTCATGTTATTGTACAGTAGAAAATTTTCATGGACTATTTGACCGATCGAATAATTTATTTTTAAATTATTCTATTTTTTTTTGTTATTAACGAACAAACTGAGCAACAACTCACAAACAAACAATACCAGCTACCGTGATTGCAATTTCGTTCTTGCTAAGGAACTGGACGTACGGCTTTGTATTTGTTGTTAGAAATTTTTAATTTTTCCCTTTATAGTGGTCATTGAACCGAGGAGAAATTGAGAATTTCTAACCGCAGCGTGTCATACTAGTTACACCAACACTGCTTGTTTGATTTCGTGGGATAATTGCTACTATGTTTTCTACTGTACAATAACATGACCATAACATCAAGCCTTCAAAAATTTTTTTATTTTGTATCTCATCTCTTTTTACCAACCTTCTACTTCCTTAGACAAGGAGGCATAAAATAACCTAGTAGATTCCACTGGTCATACCAAATCGTTCCTGCGACAGTCGCGCAAGTACCGCAAGCTGCTGGTACCGGAGGGTACCGAGTTCTTAACCGGCTAAAATTTGCCACTATCTACAATACTCCCCAAAACATATGGGAGGGTTTCGGTCGTTCCAGCGACAACAACAACAGAAGAAATCCAAGTCTTCCAAATTAACTAAGATGTTCTTCTTATCTTTGTTTAGCTTCTAAGACATGGCAATTACATACCAAGGCATTCAATCCCAAAGCTTTTTGACAATCCCGGGATTTCGGCATTTAAGAATGGCAATCGCAGGGACTTGGGATTTTCCGGGATTATCTCAGATACCGCCAAAAAGGTCGGGAGAGGTATCCAAAGAAGCGTTTTGACCTATAATGCATAATTCGAAAGCGAAATCCGATATTTTCTGTCAAGAGATATTTCAACCCAGAAAGGTGCTCTGCACATAAGTACAATGGATCACGCTCCAATTTTGGAATCGGACCCCCTAAATCAAGTCAAAAGCTAGGTAAAAAAGTCTGCCGACTTGAGCGTTTATCAAACGAATGCGATATTGGGGTCTATCAGCTATTACTGTGGAGCTATCGACGGAGGAAAAGATACCCCTGCGAGTAAGGGGTTTAGAATATGCCCGAGGTAGGTAAGCCGGTCGTAAGAGGCGCCTAAAGTCCACTTGAACGCCGGCTACGGGGTCAATGAAATCGTTCCAATACAGTCGGGCTAGTACCACAAGGTGTTATTCACCGGAACGTACAGGATCCATATCCGGCAAAGCACTGTCAACAAGTACAATCCTGTCTGGCCTGTCAAGTAACTTTTTATAAGTTGATCTTCCGACTAGGCAGGGCGAAGTACTGCCACAAAAACAACGACGGAGGAAAAGATAATAGATTCATCAGAATTTGGGGGTAGATTTCGATGAAGTCGATGCAACCCCTAGCGACTCTCCCGAATTATTTCCGACTGGAGCTCCGCCGGAATAGCTGATAGACCTTATTGTTAGAGAAATTATAAAAAATTAATGCAGACTTTATTTCATCAAATAAAATTTTTTACTTCCGTTGGGTAAAATCTATGCCGTATGGCATGGTATGAAATGAAAAAAATCGTAGAGCCTTACTCAACTGTCCTATGGTGTTAATTTGTTTAATCCCATTTATGGCATTCATTTTCTAATAAACTGAATTAAAAAAGTGAAAAACGAAAGTATTTTTATTGTTAAATTATTAAAATTATGAAGTAACTTTTTCTTGCAAACAAACGAACTCGATGGAGACACTTGAGTTTTTAATTATAGCAATTTACTGAGACCAGATATCAAAAATAAAGCCTCAAAGAAAAATACATAATTAAAAAAAAAGTTAATTCCTTAATTTAATGTCACAAAACAGCCATTGAAATGAGACTATGCCATATGGCATAGAATATCCGAAAGGGTTAACGTTGCCTTATAGGCGTCGTCCTTTCTTTTTATTGCGTCTTTGCACTCTCTATCATCGTACCAGCTGTTTTTTCGCATTTGCCGGAACCCAATTACTTCTTCGGCTGCCGTACGAAGTGATCCGGAGATATGTTCCCACTGCTCGTGCACTCCGCTGGGTTGAATTGTGCTCTCAGAGAGCAGGTGAGCGAGTCGTTCTGCGAAATCATTGGCTGTCTGTTGTGACTGCAGCTTTTCGACGTCAAGCTTTCCTTGCGTCTTTTGTGGTGCCTCTTTCGTTGTACTTAGGCGAGTACGAATCTTGGCTGCTACCAAGTACTGATCGGAGTCGATTTTTGGACCCCACATCGTACGTACGTCCATAACGCTGGAAGCATGCCGTTCGTCTATCACAAAGTGATCGATCTGATTGCGTGTTTTCCGATCTGGCGATAGCCATGTTGCTTGATGGATCTTTTTATGCTTGAACCTGGTGCTGGCTACGACCATATTTCGTGCACCGGCGAAGTCGATCAGCCTGTATCTATTCGGCGAAGTCTCTTCATGGAGGCTGAACTTTCCGACAGTGGGGCCAAATACACCCTCTTTGCCCACCCTGGCGTTAAAGTCGCCAAGCACCACTTTGATATCTTAACGGGGGCAGCGGCATAAGTTTCTTCTAATTTCGCGTAGAATGCATCTTTTTCCACGTCGTCCTTGTACTCAGTCGGTGCGTGCACACAGATAACCGATATGGTGAAAAATCGTAGTTTTATTCGGATTGTGGCGAGACGCTCGTTCACGGCTGTGAAAGATACTACCTGTTTCAGAAGCCTCTTTCCCACCACAAAACCGACGCCGAATCTGCGCTCATTAGTGTGGCCGCTCCAGTAGACATTGCAGGTTTGGATGGTTTTATAACCTTGCCCCGTCCATCGCATTTCTTGTATAGCGGTGATGTCAGCTTTTGCCTGTTTGAGGACCCCAACTAGGCGGGCATCGTCACCTTCCCTGCTAAGGGTTCGGACATTCCAAAAACATGCCCTGATTTCCTTAATCATATTCCTAGTTTGCAGTGGTCGTTATCTAAAGAGTGAGTTATCATATCCGAGGCCTGAATATTGGATCATTGGAAGTTTGTTTTTATGTGGTGGGTCCAAAACCCTACGCACAACCCGTTTCTCGGGGGGTTGGATTTAAATTACACATTTATATAGCGAGCCGCTTGATGCAGCAAAGGCGATGAGTTGTACGATTATATCTTCATAGATCAGTCACTACTATACTCCAAATGCAGTAGTCGAGATCAGTGCTACTATAGACGAAAGGGATGAGTCGCGGACTACTCTCTTCATAGATTAATCACTACTATACTCGAAATATACTAGTCGACATCAGTCCTACTATAGACGAACGGGATGAGTCGCGGATCACTCTCTTTAGAGATCAGTCACTTGATTTTTTTGCTGGGTATATACACAAGCAACCATTGGGGTGTCTTCTCTGAAAAATATTCCTCGGATTTATAAAATACACACAAACATGTAAAAAAAATTAATTAAATACACACAAACACATGTAAAAAAAATTAATATATTATCGTGGTCCGAATTTACAAAACTGCTCCCGGACATATGGGCACCTCAAATTGTAAGCCAGCAACGCCTTATCCATACTACTTACTTACTTAAAATAGCCTTTAACCGCCTAGACGATTTTGGCCGTCCAACATGTTACGCCACTCGGTTCTTTGTTGAGCCAACTGGCGCCGATTAGAGACACCGCGTGCTCGCAGGTCTGCCTCTACTTGGTCCTGCCATCGAAGTGGTGGTCTCCCTCTTCCTCTACTTCCACCGGCGGGTGCCGATAAAAATACCTTCTGGGCCGGAGCGTCTTCGTTCATTCGCACCACGTGTCCTAGCCAGCCGAGCCGCTGGGGTTTAATTCGCTGAACTAAGGTCACGTCTGCGTAAAGCTCATACAGCTCATCATTATATCTTCTTCGGTACTCGCCGTCGCCAACTTTTAGGGGTCCATAAATCTTTCGAAGAATTTTTCTGTCGAATACTCCCAAAGCCGCCTCATCAGATGCTGTCAGTGTCCATGCTTCTGCACAATATAGCAGGACGGGTACGATAAGTGACTTATAGAGTGTTGTCTTTGCTCGTCGAGAGAGGACTTTACTTCTAAGTTGCCTACTCAGCCCAAAGTAGCATTTGTTTGCAAGAGTTATCCTTCTATGGATTTCCAGGCTTACATTGTTGTTGGTAGTAATGCTGCTTCCCAGGTATACAAAGTCCCTTACTATCTCAAAATTTGGGCTGCCAACAGTGGCGTGGTTGCCAAGGCGCAAATGCGCTGACTCTTTGCTTGATGCCAGCAGGTACTTCGTTTTACCTTCGTTTACCACCAAACCCATTTTTCCGCTTCCTTTTCTAATTTGGAGTACGCAAAAGTTAAGGCGCGGTTGTTGAGGCCAATGATGTCGATGTCGTCGGCATACGCCAACAGTTGTACGCTCTTGTAATATATTGTTCCAGCGCGGTTAGGTTCTGCAGCTTGTATTTTGCATCAAATTAAAGAAACCACACGATAGGGGGTCGCCCTGCCTGAAACCTCGTTTAGTTTCGAACGGCTCGGAGAGGTCCTTCCCGATTCTGACCGAGCTGGTGGTGTTGTTCAGCGTCATTTTGCACAGCCGTATAAGTTTTGGTGGAAAACCAAAATCAGACATAGCGGCATATAGGCAACTCATTTTCGTGCTGTCGAAGGCGGATGGGATCTTATATGCCATATTCAAAAGGCTTATACCACGATAGTTGGCACAGTTTGTGGGATCACCCTTCTTATGTATTGGGCAGAGAACAACTAGATTCCAATCTTCAGGCATGCATTCATCCGACCATATTCTGCACAAGAGCTGGTGCATGCACCTTACCAGCTCCTCGCCGCCGCATTTGAATATCTCAGCGGGCAGGCCATCAGCACCCGCCGATTTATTGTTTTTTAGCCGTGATATAGCTATTCGCACCTCGTTATAGTCGGTTTGTGGAACTTCGATTCCATTGTCTTCTATTGTGGGGTCGGGTTCGTCCTCTTCTCTGGAATGTTGCTCTGTTCCTCCGTTTAGAAGGGCAGAGAAGTGATCCCTTCATAACCCTAGTACTCTATGAACATCTGTCACCAGGTCCCTGTTGTAATTTTTACAGGAGTTTGCCCCGGGGTTAAAACTTTCCGTCATTCGTCGAATTCTTTGATAAAATTTTCGGGCGTTGCTTCTGTTGGCTAGCGTTTCAAGCTCGTTGATTTCACGCTTTTCCGCTTCCCTTTTCTTCGCCCGCAAAAGCCGTCTCGCTTCCCTCTTCCCCTCGCGGTAGTGTTCACACACGCTCCTCGTTGCATTCGCTTTCAACCCTTTCGAAACTTCTTTTTTGTTTTTGGCCTTAAAAATCTGTTTTTGTGTTTTTCCTACTATTTAAGCCATCGTAATGAACAATTAAAAATAATTTTTCAAATTTTTTTTTTTTAAAGTGGGTTTTTAGC
Source organism: Campiglossa producta (assembly GCA_964058755.1). Classification (NCBI taxonomy): domain Eukaryota; kingdom Metazoa; phylum Arthropoda; class Insecta; order Diptera; family Tephritidae; genus Campiglossa; species Campiglossa producta. Next base: position 76,964,636 of record CAXKVI010000002.1, read on the forward strand.
ACCATGCCATATGGCATGGAACTTTCTTAACGGAAAGAAATTTTACCTACATCCTCCGTTTAGAAGGGCAGAGAAGTGATCCCTTCATAACCCTAGTACTCTCTGAACATCTGTCACCAGGTCCCCGTTGTCATTTTTACAGGAGTTTGCCCCGGGGTTAAAACCTTCAGTCATTCGTCGAATTCTTTGACAAAATTTTCGGGCGTTGCTTCTGTTGGCTAGCGTTTCAAGCTCGTCGATTTCACGCTTTTCCGCGTCACTTTTCTTCGCCCGCAAAAGCCGTCTCGCTTCCCTCTTCACCTAGCGGTAGTGTTCACACACGCTCCTCGTTGCATTCGCTTTTAACGTTGCCTTATAGGCGTCGTCCTTTCTTTTTATTGCGTCTTTGCACTCTCTATCATCGTACCGGCTGTTTTTTCGCATTATGCCGGTACGAAGTGATCCGGAGATATGTTCCCACTGCACTCCGCTGGGATGAATTGTGCTCTCAGAGAGCAGGTGCGCGAGTCGTTCTGCGAAATCATTAGCTGTCTGTTGAGACTGCAGCTTTTCGACGTCAAGCTTTCCTTGCGTCTTTTGTGGTGACTCTTTCGTTGTACTTAGGCGAGTACGAATCCTGGCTGCTACCAAGTACTGATCGGAGTCGATTTTTGGACCCCACATCGTACGTACGTCCATAACGCTGGAAGCATGCCGTCCGTCTATCACAAAGTGATCGATCTGATTGCGTGTTTTCCGATCTGGCGATAGCCATGTAGCTTGATGGATCTTTTTATGCTTGAACCTGGTGCTGGCTACGACCATATTTCGTGCACCGGCGAAGTCGATCAACCTGTATCCATTCGGCGAAGTCTCTTCATGGAGGCTGAACTTTCCGACAGTGGGGCCAAATACACCCTCTTTGCCCACCCTGGCGTTAAAGTCGCCAAGCACCACTTTGATATCATGACGGGGGCAGCGCTCATAAGTTTCTTCTAATTTCGCGTGGAATGCATCTTTTTCCACGTCGTCCTTGTCCTCAGTCGGTGCGTGCGCACACATAAACGATATGGTAAAAAATCGTAGTTTTATTCGGATTGTGGCGAGACGCTCGTTCACGGCTGTGAAAGACACTACCTGTTTCACAAGCCTCTTTCCCACCACAAAACCGACGCCGAATCTGCGCTCATTAGTGTGGCCCCTCCAGTAGACATTGCAGGTTTGGATGGTCTTATAACCTTGCCCCGTCCATCGCATTTCTTGTATAGCGGTGATGTCAGCTTTTGCCTGTTTGAGGACCCCAACTAGGCGGGCATCGTCACCTTCCTAGCTAAGGGTTCGGACATTCCAAGAACATTCCCTAATTTCCTTAATCATATTCCTAGTTCGTTTGCAGTGGTCGTTATCTAAAGAGTGAGTTATCATATCCGAGGCCTGAATATTGGATCTCATTGGAAGTTTGTTTTTATGTGGTGGGTCCAAAACCCTACGCACAACCCGTTTATCGGGGAGTTGGATTTAAATTACACATTTATATAGCGAGCCGCTTGGTTCAAGACAGACGCCCGCTTGCAGCCGCACCTCATGGTGACAGACGCTGCTGATGAAGTCCCCTGGCAAGCCCTTAAACCGAGTGGCCTTGTCAGGTTGTCGCCTTCTCACTTTAGTTCACCACCGAACGGGTGTTCAGTGGGTATCCAGAGATACGTGGGCTTTCCCGGACGTAGTGAGCTGCTTGGACCGCACATAGAAGAATCACCTGGGAATGGCCATCAGAAACTTTCCCCACTTGCGTGGACTTCTACACACGGTCCCACCTCCTATCCATACTACTAATATGCTATAAATACAAGTTTCTTTTACATTAAAAAAAAGTAAATTTGTTCATTTCTTAAGTCTAGTTTTCGGTCGAGAAGCGATACTGATAAAAGCAGAGATCCCAAAAACATCAAGAAAATACCCCAAAAACAACAGAAAATTATCCCAAAACCATTAGAAATCGTATCAGAAAACGTGTAAAAAAAAACACAAAAAAGCATGAGAGAATGCGTATATTTTACTTTTCCAGACATACGTTTCGTTCGCACACTTCAGTGGGAAAAAGGATCGAGTAAATTTCTTTAAACGGAGATGAAAACGGAAAAATATACAATTTTTGCCAGATTTTTTCCCATTTTCAGGGGGGTTATGGAAATTTTGCTGGCTGGGTGTTGAACTTATAGCAGTTCAATACGCGCAGTTGAAATAAAGAGACAGGAGAACGTTTATATCTAATAAGTGTATATTCCAGAATGAAGTGTATACACACTTTAAAAACCCGCTTTAATTTTGCTATCATAATAGTTGTAATTTTTGGTTGAAATACACAATTTTTTCGCAAATTTACTACAGTAAGTAATTCAAGTTTTTAACCAAATTTACAACACTCGAAAGTAAAAGTAGCCATATTTAGCGATTTTGCTAACATTTTTGATTTTAATTACATACACAAAATGTAATTTGATCGCTCATTCGAAAAATTAAAATTTACAGGATGTAATTTTACCATTCCGAATTTTACCTAATGAAAACCAGACTTAAACCTTGCATATTTCAACAATGCATCTGTGTATCGATTTTTCTTCATTTGCTTGTGCACATTCACCATGAACAGTCAGATCATCAAAATTATTTGCATTATCAATGTCTGATAATCAATTTTTTTTAACCCCAACTATTATCTCAATTCTGTAAGCTGTATCTTGTCACTAATAGAGACATTTCGTGGTCTATTTCATATTTGATACAACTTGGTATTCAGTAAGCTGCCTCACATCTCTAGTCTGAATAAAGAGTCACTAATTTGTGATCTGCTTGTAGGCAGGTAACAAACGAAATTCATTAAAGAAAATTTGTTAAAAAATTGAAAAATTGAATCATGAAATATCTCAAATTTAGTGACTTGATATGAGACAGAATTACAGAATACTGGTATATGTCTCAAAAAAAGTTACCAAACGCAAATTAAAGTTACCAAATGCGAAAAAAGTTACCACGTTTGGTAACTAATTTCCAGGTTCGGCAACCGTGCTCATAGCTTATATATCAGATTCTTCTACTTCCAACAAAGCGTCATCTGCAAACAGTCTAATTTTGCTATGTTTCATTGCCGAAGTTATGTCATTTATAGAGATGGGACATTCCATCGTGACTCCTGGGACATTTGACTCGAGAGCTTAGGCAACTTTGACTTAATAAACTGACATCGGGACTTCAATCGCTATGAAATATATTTATCGACATCAGTGGCGCACACAGAAAAATATTTTGGTTGGGAGGAGGGGGGTTTCCAATATCCAACAGAAAATAATAAAAAAATACTCAAAACTCGTCCATACAATTTTTACTTAAATTTATGTTTGGTGAGTGGACCTACGTATGCACACATTAAACAAAGGCGCCAGTGTCAGTAATCCGGCTAGATCGAGAAAAAAACGGCTAAAAAAAAAGATTTCCGTGAAAAAAAAATTTTAATTTTGGCCGGAAAAACGGCTAAAAATTTTTAATCAACTTTTCGCACATTTTATTCGCTTTTTTTCATTAAAACATATAATATAAATATTTTATAATAGAGACATTCCATATGAAAACGTCTAATTCAAAAAGCTGGCTAGTCTCGGATTTCGCCCAAACTTTGAGGGACGCTTCTTTAGGGTCCTAAAGGATGAAATTTACACACATTTAATTTTTATAACCACTCGTTTCGGACTAGTCGAATTTCAAAGTTTGAAAAACGTCATTTTTAGGCTTACCCTATTATTGCTGTACAAATATTTCTATTAGAAATATCCTTACATGCGATACGGTATTTTAATGGTAAAAGAGAGTAGTACATATCTAAGAAGAAAATAACCCATCCATTGGCCAAAAAAACCCACTCCTTATAGATAAATGATTATCTCGAAATTTGAAAGTTTTCAAAAATCATGTTGGAGTGTAATGGGGTGTGGTTGCTGAGGGACCGCGCTCAATCCCGACTCTTGCGTCCTCGTCCTTGCACTCTGGGCAACGTTGAGCTACCTAGGCTCGCGGCAGAAAGAGAGGGAGCCCCGGTGGGGCCACTCTGACATACTTGGTTTAAGGGCTCACCGGGGTCTTTTTCGCAGCGTCTGTACACCATGAGGTGCGGCTGTAAGCGAGCGTCTGTCTTGAAGCAAGCGGCTCGCTATATAAATGTGCAAAACTTTTCCCTCCCAATCCAGGGTGTTATGCGATACCGTGCCCATTGGACGTTTCCAGCCGGGAGGCAAATCGTGGCTGTAGTCGAACGGAGCCTCACTGATACCGGGCCGCCTCAGGGAGTAACTATGGTCTTACCGCGGTATGGGGCTCTGCCGCGGCGGACGACACACTTCCCCTTACACTACCCTTGACCCTAAGCTGGCCTTGTCCGGCGAGGGGTCGTACGAACAAGATGAAGAACACACAAAATACAAAGCAATTAACGACTTCGTTTACTCCGCAGCAGAGAAGAACTATGCTGGAGCAAGCGGAAACACAACGCCGGAGGACAAACTCCGCCTCAAAGTTAACTGGGAGGCCGACAGCGATGGAAACTACGGGTTAGTCATCCCCCAAACTGCTATCAAGTAAGAGTGACTTGATGGGAGCAAGCAGCAGTGCGGCTGCCTACGCAGTCAAGCAGAAAACGGCGGAAGCTAAACTTCCATCAAGCGCTGGTACGAAACCTAATCTCTTCACATCTGGGGCAATGGTCTCACGACCTGGTTTCAGAGTTTCGAAAGAGAAGGACGACGCAGCAAAGGGAGAGACTGCGATGGCAACTACGAGTCTGAATCCCCCCCAAGAGGCATCTCCCCGACGCTTTGCGTACTGGGATAATAGAAAGGCCGCAAGGATCCTTAAAAAATATGAGGGAGCATCGCAGGAGAAGCTGTCGCCGGAAGAAAGGAAGATGGTGGAGGAAGCGAAAGCTCTGATACCAAATTTCCAGAGGCCCTATGTGCCTAAGAGGGTGAACGGTAATCCCTTCAAACGCCAGAGATCGGACGGAGAGGTACACCCCCATCCGAAGCGGCATCAGTTCAACCCCGTAGTGGGAAAACTCAGCTTTGCTGAAGTAACCAAGGACAGAATCCTTATAGGTTTCATTGACCGAGGTAACGACCGTTGGTCCATCCCCAAAGACCGGTGGCTGTATGTCCGGAATGAAATGGGCAGGGCCCTCCTCGACTTAATGCGTGAGTCTCCGGGTAGTCCGCCGCGAGGTACTGACGCGGGCTGGCACCAAGGTCAGATCAAAATATTCGCGTGCGAGGATGCAAGAACTGTCGCACTGTATAAAGCAGCAGTTGCAAGACTGGGTGAAGTCTACCCAGGGGCAAGACTAGATGTCGTCGACTGGAAGAACATTCCTGCTCAGCCAAGGGCAAGGGCATGGATTCCTGCCGTCCCTGCAGAACCCGAGAATATTCTTAAGATGCTGCAGGTCTGGAATCCGTCTCTCCCGACGCAGGATTGGGGCGTCAATCTGGTCGATGATGTGGTTGGGCCCAATAGACAGGTGGTTATCACTCTGAATAAGGAGGCGCTCGAGCCCCTTAACCGGTGCAACGGACGAGTGCATTACGGCTTGGGTCAGATCGTGATCCACGTATACCGTGGCGATGCACAGCGCGCTGCTATTCCGGACGCTCCGGAGGACTCGGAGATCGAGGCATCGGAAGGGGAAGCAGAGGAGTCCGACGCGGAAAGTTTGTTATCCGCCACGTCAAATTGCGATGGTGCTGCGAACAACTCGGCGATAGAAGAAAGCCTGCTTGACGAAGAAGGCCTCGACGTCACGATCGTGGCTAAACCTGAGCACACTAACGTTGATGCTGCTTCAGACAGCAGGGTTCCCGCCACGCCAAATCGTGCAGGTGCTCTGAACAACTCCTCGTTGAGAGACAGCCCCCGGAACAGGCCAGACCTCGACGACACGCTGGCGGCAGGGAAGTCTGAGCTCTCTCATGTTGGTGGTGCTTCAGATAAATCTGCACAAATCTAAAGCAGCCTCGGCTGTTTTAAGCAGTCGTCTTTCTAAAGGCGACGTAGACGTGGTCCTTATCCAAGAGCCCTGGGTCAATAGCTCTAGGATCTGTGGATTGGGGACTAAGGGGTACAAGCTCATCTAAGCCAATGATGAGGGCAAGGTCAGAACCTGTATTTTGGTAAAGTCTGAGCTAAACACCTTTCTATTACCCAACTACTCAAATGGTGACGTTACAGCTGCCAGCTTAACAGTCGGCAGCACCAGCCTAACGATGGCGTCGGTCTATATGCCCTATGACGCCGAAGAACCTCCTCCACAAAAGGAGGTGAAAGATCTGGTGGATAATTTCTGTACGGGCCATCTTATTATTGGAGCTGACGCTAATGCTCATCACGTCCAGTGGGGAAGCTCCGATATTAACGCTAGGGGCGAGTCTCTGTTTGACTACCTACTAACAACTAACCTGGTGGTTTGTAACGTGGGTAACGAGCCTACTTTTATAACTAAAGCTCGTAGGGAGGTTATAGACCTCACTGTTTGTAGCGAAGGCGCTTATGAGTGGGTCAGAAAATGGCGTGTTCATTTTCTGACCATCGGTACATAGAAATTGTGTTAGACGTTATTGTTGAGCAGCCAGTTATGAAACGAAATCCACGCAACACTAACTGGCAGCTACATAACCAAATATTAGCTAGGGACCTACCAGTCTTACCTCCACAAGCCCCCTCATCAGTGGGAGAACTGGATGATCTGGTAACGACCTTTACAACGGCGCTCTCAAATGCCCTAGAGCAGGCTTGTCCAGTACCAAAACCACGCGGCAAACATAGACCCCACTGGTGGTCTTACGACCTGGATTCGTTCCGTATATCATGCAGGAAGCAATTTAACAAGGCCAAGAGCATCGGTACGGAGCCTGAATGGCTCGAATATAAAGCTAAGCTGAGGGCCTATAAAAAGGCTCTAAGGCAAGCGAAGAGAACTTCGTGGAGAAATTTCTGCACGTCGAAAAAGTCGATGATACAGCGAGACTTAGACGAGTGCTATCAAAAACTCAAACAGCCATTAGCTATTTACGGAAGCCTGACGGATCTTGGACCAGCACGGAAGGGGAAACCCTGGAGCTGCTCCTGAACACACACTTTCCGGGGAACTTGTATGATGCACCTGTAGCATCTGCAACAAACCTGGCGGTAAACATACCCATTACGGAGGAAAGGGTAAGGTGGGCAATCAAAAGCTTTGAGCCGTTCAAGGCAGCTGGGCCAGACGGGATTTTCCCCGCACAACTCATAAACTCGCTGGAAATATCAGCTAAATGGCTGCTAGTTCTCTATTCAGCCTGCCTGGCTCTTAATTACATTCCGTGCTCCTGGAGAAGCGCCACGGTAGTCTTTATTCCAAAGGCTGGGAAGGCCTCACACTATGAGCCTAAAGACTACAGACCGATCAGTCTCTCGTCTTTTGCACTTAAAACCTTCGAGAGGATAATTAGCGATTATCTCTCCTCTACTATTGATAGCAACCTTATTTCTAGCTATCAACATGCATACACCAAAGGTAAATCAACGGAAACTGCGCTCCACAGCCTAGTCTTTATTGTTGAAAAATCATTGCATGAAAAGGAGTACTGTCTCGTGGCCTTTCTGGACATCGAAGGGGCTTTCAACAATATAAGGCCGGAGGCTATTAACACTGCTTTAACAAACCTGGGCATAAATAGGTCTCTTATTGGACTAATTGATCAACTACTAAAGGGATGGAAAATAGTTTCGTCACTGGGAACAGTTGATCTTTCACGCTATGTCACAAGAGGAACGCCTCAGGGTGGTGTTCTCTCCCCGCTCCTATGGAACCTCACCGTAAACTCGCTGCTACGAGACACAAGGTGGCGGGGCGGTAAGATAGTGGCATATGCAGACGATTTAGCTATTGCATCAACCCTGGAAAGGTGGAGCTTGTCCTTTATACCAGGCGGTACAAGATACCACCGTTGAACCTACCAGAACTAGATGGCGTGCGCCTGAACTTAGCTGACAAAGCCAAATTCCTAGGCACAGTTCTAGATAGAAAGCTTAACTGGAAGGAGAATGTCATCCAGCGCCAGAGGAAAGCGTGCATTGCACTTTACACGTGTAAAAGAGCCATTGGCAAAAAATGGGGGCTCAGCCCCAAAATTTGCAGATGGATCTACACTGCGATAATCCAGCCAATTATGCTGTATGGAGTCGTGGTATGGTGGCCTGCGCTAAGAAAGGCAACAAACCTAAATCTGTTAGGGAAAGTCCACAGATCGAGCATGATTTGTATAAGCGGGGCGTTAAGAACAACGCCTAATGAAGCTCTCCAGGCCATTCTTGGCTTTTTGCCACTCGATCTGGAAGGGTACCGGGCAGCAGCAGCATCGGCTCTGCGTCTAAGGGAAACGTCTGTCTGGGGCGCAAGCACTATTGGACACTCCTGTATTCTAAGATCTTACAGCTTTCTCCCTCTGAGCACAGATCGGTGTGCGACCACAACAGTCAAAGATTGTTGTTTTAGAATAAACATTCCCAGCAGGGAAGACTGGGAGAACATAGATCGGTGTCCCGCTACTAATGGCGGCACTTTTATATACACCGACGGCTCGAAGTTAGACGGCAGAGTCGGAGGAGGGGTTTACTCAAGGGATTTGGACCTAGAACTCTCCTTTAGACTACCTGATCACTGCAGCGTCTTCCAGGCTGAAGTTTCAGCAATCATGGACGCCGTGACTTGGATAGGTGAACGCACCATCGGACAGGATATCTGTATTTTCAGCGACAGCCAAGCGGCCATCAAATCCCTTGGCTCTTACTCGTTCAACTCTGAACTGACGCTCAGCTGTCGTCGATCTCTTCAAGAGATGGCCCAACAGAACCGCGTGAACCTGACATGGGTCCCGGGACACAGGGACATCGAGGGAAACTGTAGGGCAGACGAACTTGCCAGGCAGGGCACGACCAAGCAGATTCTTCAAGATAAAGAGCGCATAGGTATGCCGTTTGCCACGTGCAAGCTAATGCTGAAGGAGCATACACTCCGCGAAGCCAACGAAAGATGGCTACAAGCCCCAGGGTGCCGGATATCCAAGCAAACCTGGCCAAAATGCGATCTTAAAGATGTAGACACATATACGCCCTAAAAAGGAAGGAAATCTCCATATTAATAGGTGTTTTAACCGGGCACTGCCTTATTGGTAGGCACGCAGCAAGGCTAGGCGTTCCCTACCGACGATGCTGCAGGAGTTGCAAAGATGATGAGGAAGAGGAAACGGTGGAGCACCTCATCTGCAACTGCCCGGCCTTAAGCAGAGCGAGAAGGCGCTCTCTGAGAGTTCCCTTCCTGGCTAGCTTAAGCTAGGTCGCGGAGCTAGACATAAAGGACTTGATGGCCTTCATCAAGTTATCAAAATGGTTCGAGGAGAGGTAGCGGTGTCGGTTAGGAGTGTCAGTCCCGGGTTTCGGCTATATGGAGAGTCCCGACAGCACTGCGATTTTCCATATGGCCGGGCCCCGGGACTGACTTTCCTAGTGTTTGGTGGTATCACAACGGGCCTTTTATTACTGGCCTAGGTGTGCCTTTGCGGCAGCCACTTCTACCTACCTACCTACCTAAAAATCATGTTTTTCAGGCTCTAAAACGGACATGTTTCTCAAGAGATAAAAATACGAATTTCTCGTGGACTCCAGCCCTGACCTTTATCTTCTAATACCTCAACATTTCGTTTTGTTATTTTCATACTAAGGGTCTCTGAACTAGTTACAGAAATTTTAAAATAACTTATATAAATTTTGTACTATTTCAAGGAACACATACCTATAATGCCGCAATTAATTTTTAAATATATGTAAATAGTTATGTAGTTACGATAATTGCACGCTGTTTTTTTTTTGTTGGAAAGTTGGAAGCTTCAGCTTTCAGACTTTGTTAAGGTTTCTTACAAAAAATCTCAAAAATTATGCGAAAATTTACTTTGAAAAAACATTTATATTGGTTTAGGAGATCCATCAGCAGAGACCCTTAGTATGAAAATAACAAAACGAAATGTCGAGGTATTAGAAGCTAAAGGTCAGGACTGGAGTCCACGAGAAATTCGTATTTTTATCTCTTGAGAAACATTTGCGTTTTTTGAGGCTAAAAAACACGATTTTTTAAAACTTACAAATTTCGTGATAATCATTTATCTATAAGAAGTGGGTTTTTTTTTTGGCCAATGGATAGGTTAGTTTCTTCTAGGATATGTGCCCTTAATTTCTGAAAAATGAACTGGCTACTTAAAACAGCGAAGACGCCAGAGCCAGCTAAAATTGACCCAAAAGGTTAAAAATAACGTATTTTTAGTACCAGGTTTTTAATACCGGGTACTCGCTATATTATTTATTATTTTTAAAGAAACTACTCTCTTTTACCTTTAAAATGTCGTATAACATGTAAGGATATCTTTAATAGAAACATTTTTACAGTTATAATAGGGTAAGCCTAAAAATGACGTTTTCAAACCAGTCCGAAACGATTGGTTATAAAAATTAAATGTGTGTAAATTTAGGACCCTGAAGAAGTGTCCCTCAAAGTATGAGCAAAATCCGAGACTAGCCAGCGACGATTTTTGCTAATATTAGACATTTTCATATGGATTGACTCAATATTAAGTTGTTTTTACTCTTTGTTTGTACCCCTAAAGCTAACAGTATTAAGTCAAATTTTCATATGTTTTATTCGTTTTTATTTTTTGTCATTAAAACAAATAATATAAATATTTTATAATATAAAGGAGCATTTTCTCATCAAGCCTCAAATATTAAAGTTCACTCTAAACAAAAATTTTGTATGAAAAAACTAAAGTTTACTTGAGAAAACGGCTCCAATTTCATAACAATAAGAAAGTTTCGTATACAGATGCTTTGCATCGGAATATACAGTGTTATAATAAACATAAATAAAGCTTACATTTATTTTTGTTACTAGCAGGGAACCCGGTTTTTCTTGCTATAATTTTTAAGTCTTTTCAGTTTTATCGATGCGGATCCCTTAAAATTTAGCTATATAGCTAGTTACCACTAACCCATGATAATAAAAAGACCTTTATTGTAAAATTCTGTCAGAGTAGTGGGAGTTTAGCTAGGTATGTAGGTTGCAGTGGCTGCTAGTAAACGAACTAACACACATAGGCCCCGGATGTCCCGTTGTAATACCACATGGATCTAAAGGTAGAAACAGTCCTCGTTACCGCCAACGCCACACCCACAACGCCACGTTCGGCCAAGCAATAACGAAGGCTGCCTGTAGCCTGAAAACCCCCTAGTCGAACCATTTTGTGGACTCCGCGAATCGCAGAATGTCTTTAGCTTAATTAATGATTATTCGCCGAGAGGATTGAAAATACCAGACCCCAGATATTTCAGCCGAGTGCCCCACAACGCGGGACAAACACACAGGAGATGACTCACCGTTTCATGCTTCTCCTCATCTCTACAGCTTCTACAGAAGTCATTAAAGGGGATACCAAACCTACCTGCATGCCTGCCTAGAACTATGTGCCCCGTTATGAGCCCCAAAAGTAGCGAGAGTTCCTCCCTTCTAAGTTTGAGTAGGTCCTCCGACCTACTCGCTATGATCTCTGGCCATACCAGCTTTGCATAACTGCAAGTACTGATCTTTTCCCATCTGTCACTTGCTTGTTGGAGGAACTTATGCCTCGTTAAGAGCTTACTGGTCGCGAGCGGCATGGCTAGACCCTTCCAAGACTGTGAAAGTGGAGCGGATGTGCCCCCTCTAGCAAGCTCATCTGCCATCTCGTTACCCGTTATATCACAGTGTCCAGGCACCCTATACCAGGTGAATCGAGAGTTGCTCAGCCATGTCATTGAGAGATTTGCGGTAGACCTCCACAGTCCTGGAATTACATGTAAATGCCCCCAGCGCCCTGAGAGCTGCTTGTCTATCAGAGAAGATGTAATAAACAACGACATTATTGATCAGATATTCTATAGCTTCCTGTATTGCCGCCACTTCCGCCTGAAAGACACTACATTGGTCCGGCAGTCTTAAACTAACTAAGATTAAGATTCAGCTGTGGAGCGTACACCCCTCCCCCGACCTTATCATCCAGTTTGGAGCCGTCTGTATACATATGGATTGAACAGTGGAAGCATTTATGGCATAATTTCATTATTGCTGTTGGTTTTTAATTTTAATAATTTATATTAATAATTAAAATTTTTGGTTAGAATAGAAAAAGTAAATTTTATTTTAGTGAACACCAAATTCACCCTTTTCTATTCTTTTCACTTGTCAACTATTTGCTTATCAGGAGCGACACCACTGTGTCACATTTTGAGAAAGTGCTGGACTTTTTGGTTTTATGTCAAGTCTGACATTTGCGAAATGCGTGCTCTTCGCTGTCACATACATATATTTATTTACAACATTGGAAGTGTTGTATTACGGCCTTTGTGTGAAACAACATTGTAATTTCGAGCTTAAGGCCTGCTTTAGGCGGAGCTGGATATAACGGACTTTGTGGCCAAGTCATCTAAATGGTTCGAGGAGGAGTAACGGTGTCGGTTTAGGAGTGTCAGTCTCGGATTCTGCTGTGTGGAGAATCCTGAAAACACAGGGATTTTCCACATGCCCGGGTCCCGGAACTGATTTTCCTAGTGTTGGTGGTATCACAACGGGCTTTTAATAATGGCCTAAGTGTGCCTCTGCGGCAGTCACTAATTTAACATAAACTGACGGCGATAAATTTTAATCAACTAAATAAAAGATACAGTGACTAGTAGATCCATTAATATATATATAAATATAAAGGCCCTAACTGACATAAAAAAAATTTTACAGAAGCAAAAAACAAAATTTTTTTTACATTGAACGCATGCAAATACAGCTTTTTTTTGGAATATCTTCGATATTACTGCTAGTAACTCCTTAAAATTTGTAGTGCGTGCGTATTTTAATATATCTTAAATATGTTAAAAACTCATTTTCGAAAAATGTGTCAATTAGGTCCTTTGTAAATTAAGGTAACGATATATTTTATTAATGAATGAATGCTATATATAGAAATAATTAAACCAGAAATACTAAATTCCTTAAATTATGTCAGCTTAACGAAACAAAATAAACAAAAAAAATGCCAAAAAAATTTCTACTTTTTGATAATTTGAAGTATTTACCTCAGTCTGGCTAAAAAAATTAACAAGGTTTTACAAAATAAAAATTTGTGTTATTTAAAGTGTAAACATTGGACTCCTACTCTATGGGAAATTGAATAATGAAAAATATTAAAAACGGGTAGAATCTGCTAAATTTTTTTGACAAATCGGCTCCGGCTAAATCCATTTTTTTTTCGGCTAAATCATTTTGAAATCGGCTAGAATGGCAACACTGTTGCCGAATGTATACTCCTTCACTAAGCTTGCTATTAAGGTACGCATTCGATAAGTCTATTTGGTGAAGATGCAAATCTTTCTCAACAGCAATAGCAAATAACATACGTATCGTTTCATGTCGAATCACTGGAGAGAATGTCTCCCAGTAATTTAAACCCTCTTTCTGACTACACCCGTTTGCCACTAGCCACGGTTTAAAGTTCGTGATTTTGCCACTAGCATCACGCTTGATACGATACACCCACTTTGAACCAATTGGCTTCTGCCCAAAAGGACGATCGACAATAGACCACGTTTCGTGTGCTACAAGCGCAGCATATTCTTTACGCATCAATTTATGCCACTCATCAGAGTACTCGCCCTCTATTGCTTCTTTAAAGCTTTGTGGTGTTTCTATATCTTCTTCATTTTGTATATAGTTTAACTTTTCTCTTTTTCGAAAATTATATGGTTTATCATTACCTGTGATCCAACTGCTTGTAGTTTCTTTCTTCGTTTCACTTGGAGTCTCATTTGTAGATGCTTCTTCTTCTGTTATGTCGATCGGTATTTCATTTGGACGTCGCTTTCTTCACTTTCGTCGCAGTTTTCGAATTCATCTCCGGCATTTGTACTTGGGTTTTCATCTTTACGTGGTATAATAATCGTAGCAATATCAACATCATTACTGCCACTACTACCACTATTTATGTTTTTGGGCGAATTAAGCTCGCTTTCAATGAATTTATTAATTATTAATTCTGCGTACCGCCGCTGAGGCCACTATAGGGTTCCAGCGATCCCGCAAGAACAACTGGTACGATGAGGAATGCAAAACTGCCTCGAAAAAAAAGGACGCTGCCTACAAGGAGACGTTGCGAACGGGCGCAACCCGCAGTGTATGGCAACAATATCGTGAGGCAAAGAAGGAAGAGAGACGCCTTTTCAGAAAAAAGAAAAGTGAGGCCGAAAGGCGTGAGTGTGAGGAGCTTGAGATGCTGGCTGACAGGAATGATGCCCGAAAATTCTATGAAAAGATCCGGCGGATGACGGAAGGTTTTAAGACCGGGGCAAGCTCCTGTAAGGACAATAATGGCGACCTGGTAACCGACGTACAAAGTGTACCTAAATTATGGAGGGAGCACTTCTCCTCACTTCTAAATTGCGAGAGAGACGTCGAACCCGATACCCCAATCCCTGACGATTGAAAAGTCGTCCCACCACCTGACTATGATGAAGTGAGGATAGCGATATCCCGGCTCAAAAACAACAAAGCGCCTGGAAAAGACGGACTACCCGCCGAGCTGTTCAAACACGGAGGCGAAGAGCCGGTAAAAAGCATGCATCAGCTCTTATGCAGAATATGGTCAGACGAATGCATGCCTCCGGATTGGAATTTAAGTGTGCTGTGCCCAATCCACAAGAAAGGCGATCCCGCTAACCGCACCAACTACCGCGGAATTAGTCTTCTTAATATTGCATATAAGGTTCTTTCTAGCGTGTCGTGTGAAAAACTGAAGCCCATCGTAGACAAACTAATTGGACCTTATCAGTGTGGCTTTAGACCTGGTAAGTCTACCATCGACCAGATTTTCACGATACGCCAAGTCCTGGAGAAGACCCATGATAAAAGAATCGACACACACCATCTCTTTGTCGATTTCAAAGCCGCTTTTGACAGCGCAAAAAGGAGTTGCCTGTATGCCGCCATGTCTGAATTTGACTTCCCTGCAAAGCTTATACGGCTTTGCCAAATGACGTTGAGCAATACCAACAGCTCCGTCAGAATCGAGAAGGACCTCTCTGAGCCATTTGAAACCAAACGAGGCTTCAGACAGGGCGACTCCCTTTCGTGCGATTTCTTCAATCTGATGCTGGAGAAGATAATTCGAGCAGCAGAACTAAACCGCAATGGTACAATCTTTTACAAGAGCGTGCAATTGCTGGCGTATGCCGATGATATTGATATCATTGGCCTTAACAACCGCGCCGTAAGCGCTGCCTTCTCTGGACTGGATAAGGAAGCGAAAAAAGTGGGTCGTGCCGTGAACGAGGACAAGACGAAGTATTTGCTGTCATCAAAGAAAGAATCGGCGCACCTGCGCCTTGGCAGCCATGTCGCTGTTGATAGTTACAAATTTGAAACTGTGAGGGACTTCGTATATTTGGGAACCAGTATTAACACCGAAAATAATATCAGTCTAGAAATCCAGCGGAGAATCACTCTTGCCAACAAGTGCTACTTTGGACTGAGTAGGCAATTGAGAAGTAAAGTCCTCTCTCGAAGAACAAAGATCACGCTCTATAAGTCCCTCATCATACCTGTCCTGATATATGGCTCAGATTCATGGACAATGTCAAGAGAAGATGAGATGGCCCTTGGAGTATTTGAGAGAAAAGTTCTCCGGAAGATTTATGGCCCTTCCCGTGATGCCAACGGCGAGTATCGAAGGAAATTTAACGATGAGCTGTACGAGCTCTACGCAGATCTGACCATAGTCCAGCGAATTAAAGCCCAAAGACTCCGCTGGCTGGGCCATGTTATGCGAATGGACAAAGAAGCTCCAGCACAGAAAGTTTTCCTATCGTCGCCTGAATTCGGCAGCAGAGGAAGGGGGAGGCCTCGACTGAGATGGAAACAACAGGTGGAGGATGACTTGAACTCCCTTGGGGTTTCCAATTGGCGTCAGTTATCGCTAAAAAGGAATGACTGGCGTGCTTTGATATGCAACGGCCAAGATCGCTTAGGAGGTTAAGCGCCAATAAATGATGATGATGAATTCTGCCGTACAGGCGATATCCTTTGGCAACATTTGAATATCCGACAAGCACATATTATTTTGCCTTAGCAGTTAACTTTTTGTGATGCGTCTTATCTAATGCGAATTCACGCGCTCCGAAAATTCTAAAATGTTGAACGGATGGTTTTCTTTTGTACCAATCTTCATATGGAGTACAATTACTTAACACTTTTGTGGGCGCACGGTTCCACAAATACACAGCAGTATGCACTGCCTCGCCCCAAAGTTGCTCTTCTAAGCCTGCGTGTACTATTATGCTCAAAATACATGTGCAGCGATTTGGGTTGCAGCGATGCTGGTTTTACTGCTGATTGAACTAACTGTGAACACACGAGCAGGGAAATTTATTGGCAGTTCTATGCAGTGACACTTGACACACATTTTTCAAACTCACTTATAATACACATAAAATAGATAATATATGTTTCAAGCAAGTCATTTAAAATAAAAATTACATTTTTTATAAATTTTATAATTTAAAAGTTCAAAATAAATTGAAATCACAAAATAAAATATTTGTTTTTTTGGCATTTCGTTTTTGGCTCATTCGTGCTGGGTGGGTTTTTTGATATCCAACACTGGCGTAGAAATTTGATTTGAACACGTCGTGCAGCTACTGCACACCATACAGGGATACATGTGTCTGCTCTAGTAGAAATTAGTGTGTTTAAATTCTCACTGCGCAGGATTACTGCACATTTGTTTTGGGCTTTAAGCTCCTGGCCATCTCTACAATGGTGCGATTGACGCTCCGTAACACCATTTTGCGCACAATGAACTGCCTTTTAATTCCATTTTCATTTAAAAAATCAGTGTTTGGCACTCGGCTATGTTTTGAAATAGTTTTAATTTATCGAGAACTTCACTCTTTTCTTTTAAGCAATATAAAAAAATCATACGTGAAAAATCGTCCACAAAAGTCAAAAAAAATATCGAGCGCCGCCAACAGATTTTACATTGATCGGACCGCAAACGTCCGTGTGCACAAGCTCTAGAATTTGTGTTGTTTTAATTTCATTATTTTTCGGAAATGGCACTGCACATAATTTCGATTTATTAAAGGTATCGCAGTAGGGCTTTGCGTTTGTTGTTTTTGCATCTATTCCGCGAACTAAATCATTTTTCACAATATTTTTTATGCTTTCAAAGTTAAGATGGCCGTATCGATTGTGCCATGTTATATTATTAGCATTTAAAAATATGTCGGATTTGATACTCGTTGTGCATTGAAAACCAACAAATTATTTTTTAACTTTGCTTTTATTAGCATTGCGCCGAACTTGTCTCCTACTTCAGCGAAACTATGTTTGAATGTCACTGTATTTTCGTACTTCATTGCTTTGCTTACCGAGTAAATGTTCATTTTGAGCGAAGGAACGAACAATACTTCTCGAAGCTCTATGTTACATTCATTTGTTTTTATAATTTCCGTACCTACGGCATGTGAGTAAGTGAAGTTGTCGGCTGCTAGTATGACCTTTTCTTTTTGCTCGACTAACGAGCAAAACATGCTTTTATCATAGCACATATGGGAAGTGGCTCCGCTATCAAGGCACCAATTATGTTGATCGCTTCTCACACCTACGGTTGCTGTGTATACAGTAGGGTGATTCATAAAAATGTCGACTTGGTATTACCCCCTAAAAAGTTAGGTATTGATAAGAAAATAAGCCTTGCAAAAAATTAGCGCTCTAACTTAAATCTTTTTTTCGCCCTTTCCCATACATTTTGTATGGGAAAAATGACTTTTTTTTTTTCAAAGTGAATTTTCTTTTAATTCTTGAAACTTTTTTCAAAATATTTTTACATACTCTTAACGTTGAAGCTTCCAAAATGCTAAGCCATGTGCTATTTAACTATTAAAATAATTACAGCCATTTAAAAATTTTTGTACTAATTCACACACACACACTAACACGTATAAAATCTAGTAAATTTTAAATGGCTGTAATTATGTTATTAATTAAGATAATCGCATAATGGCTTAGCATTTTGGAAGCCTTTTTGGTAGGCTAAGAGCTAGGCTGTGCCTCAGCCTAGTTAGCTGTGGACCTGGTGTGACCGGGTTGGCTGGCGTCGTAGGTTGAGGCGTGCTACAGCATGGTGCGATGAACGCATCCGTCCAAGGGTTCCTGTTTGCGAGCCCAGTGCATATATAGAAGAGCGTATATAGTATTTGCCGACAAACAGTGCACGAGAGACAGGTACGAGAAGATTATGACCCTGACTCACTT
The DNA here is from genome assembly GCA_964058755.1 of Campiglossa producta. Taxonomy (NCBI): domain Eukaryota; kingdom Metazoa; phylum Arthropoda; class Insecta; order Diptera; family Tephritidae; genus Campiglossa; species Campiglossa producta. Next base: position 76,983,075 of record CAXKVI010000002.1, read on the forward strand.
GTGAATGCAAGAGAGGGGGAGTATATGTGGGGTACCTTAAAATTACTTTATATATATTATACTTTGATACTTTAAATTATTTTTGATTTAGTTAACCTTTTTAAAAAGTGAAAAATTTGATATTTAAATTATTATATTTTTTAATCTTTAAAAGTATCAAAATAAATTTTTTTTAAAAATAAAATATTAAATTAAATGTAGATTTTCATCTACATTTTTGGTGCGATGAGGGAACAGAGAGAGGCTGGTGCTCGGCATTGCTCATATCTAAACTACTCCGGTGGGAGCGAGAGTGTTGAGCTGCTGCGTGAGATGTTGACGCCGTAAGGCACGAGGCTACAGCCTGGGATTTGTGTGGCGGGTAAAGGAGAAGAGTCGTTAAGACATTATTATTATCATTGCTCCTAGAAGGCAAAGGAGGCGGAAGGGGATAAATTTCTAATTCCATACCAACCTGCGCCGTCCACATCGTGAATAAGGTCGCCGAAGACTTTGTCGGCGATAATGTCAAGCTCCGAACGGTGAAGAACTCGACAAGATAGGGGAGATAACCATTTATTTTAGAGCACAGCTCAACAACGGAAGTACCTGTTGCCAATATCGTGCAATCATCTGCGTAAGAAACAATCGTGGTACCCCTAGTTTGATCTTCCTGGCTTTAGATTTTTTGTTTCTGAACACAACAGACGACCGACGACCACTGAGATAATAGGCGCTCCAGCGGGGGGGAGTCTTCCAGATCGGATACAAGCTGCCCATGATTTACAGTGTCAAAAGCTTGACTCAAATCGAGTGCAACTAGAACCGTCCTGCCATTAGGTCTGTTTTGATTAAGACCGTCAGTTATCTTAGTGTTTATGATTTAGAGCAGATGTTGTGCTCCTACCTTTCCTGAAGCCATGTTTGTGCTCGGCTAACATCAAGCTTAATGTATAGAGCGGGAGTAGGACCACCTCAAGTGTCTTTACTACTGGCGAGAAGAGTGATATCGGACGATATGACTCCCCAACATTGGCTGGCTTGCCAGGCTTTAGTAGTGGGATCACAGTTTCCTGCTTCCATTAAGCGGGTATGACACCTGTGGTCAAGGACAGATTGAAGACGGCAGTGAGGTACATAACTCCTACTGCGCCGATGTGTTTAAGGTGCACCATGGCTACGCCAGCTGGACCGATGGTTTTGGAGTTTTTGGCCTTCCGGATGGCCTCTTGAACCTCTGTAGCGGTGATAGGAAAGGGGGCATAGTTTTTGTGTTTATGCACACGCCTGAAAATTCCACGTCTTGTCCTGTCAGGTGCAGAGTGAGGGACATACTGTCGACAGAAAGCCTGTGCACATTTCTTGGGGTCATTTAGATTCTTGTCGCCAAAGCTGATGTCGGTAGAGAGGTTACAAGACCTAAGGTGCTCCTCCCATTTGGCCTGTTTGTGTTCGTTAACCAGCCGTCTGATTTCCACGTTGAGATCACCGATCTGTGGGTCTGAAGGATCGATGTTGCGTATGAGGTCACGTTCGTTAGCCAAGACTGCGGCCTCAGCTGCCTTATATTTTTTATTCCACCAGCTGGTATAAAACGGGCTGTAGCCTTTTTTATGACCTCACGGATGTTTCGCTCGCCAACGTGTACATTAGTAGGAATGGGAAGATCACCAAAGGAGCTCTCCGTGAATTCCAAAAAGCCGACCCAGTTAGCCCTTTTGAAATTCACGTATGTTCTGTTCTCCGAGGTAATAAAATCCGAGGCACGTTCGACGGACAGGATGATGGGCAGGTGGTGGGATAACAAGGCCACCATCGGTTGCCAGTTAATGCTGTTAATTAACCCCGGACTAACAATAGTTAGGTTCGGGGAGCTACTGCAGTTAACAGACATCCTTGTAGGGGCGTCTCCGTTCACTGTGCAGAAAGGGGAAGAGTCAATTGCTCTGCTATTCCAATCCTCTGCCGTGCCCATGACGATACGGTTATCGCCACCAAGAAACGCCCTAAGGTCAAGGCGATAACTTCTGGGGCAGCAGGTGACGGGGGAATGTATATATTGAGTAGCTCGATATCAACGCCTCCAGCTTGTATAATTATACCCTGACACTCTAATGGCAAGTCTCTTTGGTCAGTGTTGATATCAAATTCCCTATACTGCACTGTTTGGTGAACAAGGAACGCGAGACCGCCCCCGCCGTCCGTGCGATCGTGCCGGAGAACGTGGTAGCCGCTACTCGCTCGGAGATCCGAGTGGGAGCCAAGTTTTGTCTCCTGGATTGCAGCAATTTTAATTTTATGTAGCTGCATGAATATGGTTATCTCCGCTATCTTGCCGGTGAGGCCGTTGCAGTTAAATTGCAACAATTTAAATTGCGAAGGAGAGGCAATGGCCACTCTGGGAGTTAAAGACTGATGTGTTTGCCTAGCAGGTGGTAGGCTAGGTCGCGATCTCCGTCGCAGTCCTGAAGCCGACGGATTTCATTCATTATAAGATGAGTGTACATCCATCAGCGTTGTGGGGTGCGCAGCTCGACAGCAAGGCGCGACAAACGCATCAGTCCAGAAATTTCTGTTTGCGAGCCCAGAACATATGCGTAGGTGACATTGGTCTAGACAGAAGTTGCACTTGACCGATGCCACCGACGCATATATCCTGTGCCGACTTACAGTGCACGAAGTGTAAGGGACCAGAAGCTGACGGACTTGACTCAAATTCGTGCTAGTACCGGAAGAAGTTAGTGAAGGGTTCGGAGGCAAGGGGTGAAGCCCTTGTACTACGTAGAAAGTAGCTATGGGTGAATGCTTGTGGTGTTGGCGCACTAGGACGCGAGCTACAGCCGGGAACACAAATGTTCTGCTGAGCAATATATGTATTGCAGGTGGTGGAAACTGAATTTGTAGAAGGCGACAATGCAACGTTTGAGCGTCGCTTGCCTCGGGACGTCCTAGGACGTGAGCAGCAGGGCGCCACAAAACTTTTGTAGAAACTATTGGGCCAGTGTGTTTTAGGATCTAGTCCGGAGCAACTAGATTTATGTAACCAACCTTGCATGAAACACACTGAACTGAGTGTGAGCGTCTGGTATAAATTTTCTTCCGGCAAACGCAGCAGAACCATTCTCCTGGACCAGGATTTGGCTCAATGTCAGCCCGGATCAAGAGAATGCGGAGCAGCCGTGCTGCAAGGGGCTGTTCCAGGGATGATAATATTAGGTGGGGGAATCGTGACGCGTTAAACAGGGTCACTTCGGGGTATACTGCTCTTGGCCGAGTCGTTATGTGTTAGTGGGGCGCTACATACAACAGCGGCAGAGGCACTGAATACAGTCCTCAATATTCTACCGGTTGATATATCCGGTATATATATACTCCGCACTGCGTATTAGGAATTTCAAAATATCCCTACGCACATCTCGGACTATTGCTTGCCGAAGTACGGTTTCGATACGAAATTTTATATAATAGTACCTGATAGAGAATCCTTGGAGAGAGAACCTCCCCACGACAACGGTTTAATCCATCTGTATACAGATGGGCCGAAACTTGATAATAAGATAGGCGGTGGGTTTCAATTTTGGTTTCCGTCTTTTGGACCACTGCAGTGTTTTTCAAGCAGAGGTGGCCGCTATACAGGAAGCGGTAGAACTATTGAAGACAGTGAACATCAATGGCGGGGACGTGTACATCTTCTCTGAGAGCCAAGCAGCCCTCAAGGCTTTGGGGGCCTTTACATGCAATTCCAGGGCTGTGGAGAGGTGCCGCAATCTCTCAACGAGATGGCTGAGCAACTCTCAATTCATCTGGTATGGGTGCCTGCACACAGTGGCATACCGGAAAATGAGACGGCAGACGAGCTAGCTAGAGGGGGCAAATTCGCTCCGCTTTCACAGTCCTGGAAGGGTTTAGGCATGCTACTCGCGACCAGCAAGCTCTCAACGAGGAAAATGTTCTTCAAACATGCAAGGGACAAATGGGGAAACATAGGTACCTGCAGTCATACAAAACTGGTGTGGCCAGAGATTATCTCGAGTAGGTCGGAAGACCTGCTCAAGCTCAGAAGGGAGGAGTTCTCATTACTCATGGGACTTCTCACAGGGCATAAAGGTTTAGGCAGGCATGCGGAAAGGCTGGGCATTCGCTATAATTATTTCTGCAGAAGCTGCAGAGACTCGGAGACTGAAACAGTGAGGCATCTTCTATGCGAATGTCCCGCGTTGGGGGACAAGAGGTTGAAATACCTGGGGTCGGGTATTTTCTATCACCTTTGCCTGTTATCAAGAACTAAGCCAAAGCATATGTAAATGTATTAGGGTGATTCAAAAAAAAATGTCGACTTGGTCTTACCCCCTAAAAAGTTAGGTATTGATGAGAAAATAAGCCTTGCAAAAAGTTAACGCTCTAACTTAACCCTTAGGGGTGGCTATTTTTTCCCCTTTCCCATACATTTTGTATGGGGAAAATGGCATTTTTTGAAAGTGAATTTTCTTTCAATTTTTGAAACTTTTTTATAAATATTTTAGCATACTATTAAAACGGAAGGTTTGAAGCTTCCAAAATGGTATGCCATGTGTTGTGTAATTTTTGAGGGCGAAACAGCCAGTGGCAGATCTGGCATGCTAGCATCCCAACTGAGCTCGTCGTAAGGGGCGTGGTTCTTGCCACTACCTTCTTTTCGCTGCGACACAACCAAAAAAAAAAAAAATGTGTATGTAGGGTTCATGCCTGAAATAGAAAAAAAGAAAAGAAAAAATAGCTGGAGATCAGTCCTGTCTGTTGGAGTCGGCCCTCCCCTTCTGTGTGAACACTAAACAGCCATGAGTTCTACGTTGACTCCACATGTTAGGTAGAACTCGCAAATGCGTTAAGGTTAGTGAATCGGTTGGTCAGGTCATGTTTATGTTCCTACGTTCATGTGGTTACATCGGCAAATCACCCTTGTACTGTCCCATATTTCCAGGAGGGCAGCCTTCCACCTCTCCCTTTGTGGTGGTTTGCGATTACACTCCCAAACGCATTGGTAACTCACGAGAACAAAAAAAAATGTAAATAATAAATAGTAAACAAAAAAAAAAAAAGTACTGGCGGCGATATACCAACAGGTTATCATAACCTCTAACGAGATTTTTAGCCGAGCTTCTCCTTCCAACTTGTGGTGTGTTGATTTTTGAATTTTTCCTACAAGTTGGCGGGACCTACAGTTTTTGCCGACTCCGAACGGCACTTGCAAAGCAAATGAATTTTTTGCTGAGAAGCTTCTCATGGCAGAAATACACCCGGAGAGTTTGCCAAACTACTGCCGAGGGGCGACCCCGTTTAGAAAAATTCTTTTTCTTAATAATTTTTGATGTTACGTTTGCCGGGCATCGAACCGCCACGACTTGGTGTAGAAGGCCGAACACTTAACCGCTACACCACGGCGGCCGCCAAATAGTAAACAAAACAAACCAAAAAAGAAAGGAAGAAATATAACCAAAGGCTATACCTTTCTTTGTTTTGTTTGTTTATATATTTCGCCAAATATATGTATCATACATACAAGTAAAAATGTTAAAGAAACCACTCACCGCTTATCTCGTTCCGCTGACTCTGGTACCATAGGCATCGGGACGTGGAGAGTTCTGTGGGAGGAAATCTATTTCTGCAAACTAAACACATACATATATTGGGCTATGTGGAATTCAAGGGTTACTTTGTCTCGAGAAGATCGAAACTCTTACTAGAAGTTGTAGACAGCGAGGGAAGCTGAAGAATAAATAAAAAAATACGTTTTTTTTTTCTTTGATCCTGGGTGCATTCCCGTGGTAACACCAAAAGTGCAATATAAAAATTACGTGGCAAATGAATAAATAAAAAAAGGAAGTGAAGATTTACAATTCCATTCACCCTTACAAAATAAGCTACAAAAAATGAATTGATGTGTATTTGCAGAAGTGCCAATAAAGAAATTAAAATAAATAAAAAAAACTCTTTTTTGACTTGTAGTCTATTGCTGTAAATACCGACGGTATTTACAAGCAATTTTCGGGATTGTATGAAAGTGTTTTTTGAGAAAAATTTACCTACGCGCTGCAGGAACCAGACAAGCCGACATATGTTTCGATGATACTGGAGTTACATCTCTTCCTGCAGCGCGTAGGTAAACTTTTCTCAAAAAACACATTTTCATACACGGGAAGAAAAGTCCTTGAAGAGATGTAACTCCATTATCATCGAAACATATGTCGGCTTGTCTGGTTCCTGTAGCACGTAGGTAAATTTTTGTCAAAAAACACATTTTCATAAATAAAAAAAAAGCATCCAAACTTAGAAAAAACGGGTGATATGTAAGAAAAAGCCCGACGTAAAAGAAAAGAGTGGACAAAAAGTGAGCAACTCTGTTCCAAAACAAAATATTAGGAAAAGAATATGTGAAGATTTTTGTGTGTGCATATATATATATGCATATATCTGTGCCAGTTATGACCAGCTATTTGGTTATTCGTTATAAATTATGTTTGCTGATTATAGCTTCTCGCTATGTGTTTACGAGTTGGGAGGGACGATCGGTAAGTATTCTCTTCTTCTTCTCCGATACGTTCGACTTCCACTGTCCGACTACCATGCGCTCTGTTCCAGTTCCCGCCAAACCGAAATTTTTATTTATATATTGCTTATTCATATATGTATGTCTGCTGGTTATATATCTTTTGTCACCACGGTATATCCTGACGTTTATATGCATAAATAGATTTTCTTCTGCCGAGGTCCCTTTATCAAGCCTCCCGCGAGCAAGGACCTATAAAATGTACATATGTAGCTACATATCGATGTAACAACTCCCATCACCATATCTGTTTTGCATCCAGGAGATTTGCCCTTTCGTTAACCCCTTTGTTGCTAAAAAAAAAGGAGATAGAAAAAACCAAAACTAAATTTATTGGTCTATTAGGGGGAAAATATATTTCTGCTGCAACTGATTTACCAACCAAAAAGAACGTGGCACTTTGGGTATATGTTAAGTATAATTTATAACGAAATGCAAAAGAAAAAAATATGGTTCTATAACCAATATAATTTTAACATACGCGGAAAATATAGTATTTAATCACATGGTTTCTTCTGGACGTCCATGTGTAAAAGTTGAATTTAGATTGTAAAGGGCTATTATATAATTTACAACAAAAAAACCAACAACAGGACACACCCCTCGTGGATCTCCTGTATGCAAATCAAATCAAATTTTGAACCACGGCTTACCTCGTATTAGCGGGTTTATTACGGATTAGCGAGTCTATTTCTTGGTCAATCCGGGTTGGGTTTACTTAGTGTTGGAATTCCCGTTATAGGTATATGCAAAGCTTTATATAATACCTCGGAGCATATCTGTACTCACAAACTTTGTTTTCAAACGGGTATATGTATGTATACTAAATCTCCGCACAAACGTCTGGCACTTTCGGTTATTCAGCTGTCACTATTTTCGCTAAGCTATCCTATTATTACTTCGGTCAGAAGTATGCGACAAAACATACTACGGTTCCGTTTCTATGTTTTTTTTGTTGCTATTTTTCTTCATTTGCCATCTTTTCAAACCCCTACACGTTTAAGATCGAACCAAACCGAACGCCTTGCTCAAACCTACTGCAAACAAACTCGTATCTTCTCATTTCTATACTTAGCAGACACTGAACAGCGGCCTGCAAACCTGGATATTTTGCTCTGTTAAAGCGTTGTTGCAAGTTCTTTTCAGCCGCACTCAGTTCAGGAAGTCAACATGGCTGTGTTACACATGTGCAATTATCTCAACTATTAAAATCATTATAGCCATTTAAATTTACTAGATTTTATACGTGCTGCAAAGCTTCAACTTTAAGAGTAGGTAAAAATATTTTGAAAAGTTTCAAAAATTGAAAGAAAATTCACTTTGAAAAAAAAAAAATTCCATTTTTCGCCATACAAAATGTATGGGAAAGGGCGAAGTTAGAGCGCTAATTTCTTGCAAGGCTTATTTTCTCATTGCTTAAGGGACTTGCGGCGGCCGCCGTGGTGTAGTGGTTAAGTGTTCGGCCTTCTACAACAAGTCGTGGCGGTTCGATGCCCGGCAAAAGTAACATAAAAAATTCTTTAGAAAAAGAATTTTCCTAAACGGGGTCGCCCCTCGGCAGTAGTTTGGCAAACTCTCCGGGTGTATTCCTGCCATGAGAAGCTTCTCAACAAAAAAAAAATCATTTGCTTTGCAAGTGCCTTTCGAAGTGGCAAAATACTGTAGGTCCCGCCAACTTGTAGGAAAAACTCAAAAGGCAACACACCACAAGTTGGAAAGGGAAGCTCGGCAAAAATCTCGTTAGAGGTTATGATAACATGTTGGTATATCGACGCCATTAGTTTAAGGGACTTGCGCCCTTATAAATGCAACCTTGCACAACTAAGCTATGGCAGCCCAGTTTTCGAATTTCCATGAAGGAGAGTGCGAGGTTGCCTAAAAGCTATAAAAGCGGGTGGTGTCAATATAGCGATCTCTTCTTCTGACCATCATCGTTCATATCAACAAGTAACTTTTCACCAACATCCTGCGCGGCGGTATATCAGCATACATAATCATCAATAAGCAACAAGCAACGTGTCATGCCGAGGACTAAGTATTTTGACATTAATATTTACATTTAAACTTATTTTCACTTTGAATTTGTATTGAAAATCACTTTTCGCTTTAAGCATACATATATATGCATAATTTATATGCACCCTATATGTCTATATCCATGATTACTCACAAGCAATAGAATTCACATTGATTATACATATACATTAGAGTAGTTCACAAATATGGACTTTTTGGAAATTCTAAAACGCTACCCCCAATTATTGTTCCTTATGACAAAAAAAGACGCTGCTATTTTTTTTTTTTTTTAAGGTGGTTTAGAGGTCGCGCTCCTCGTTTTTATAAAAAAAAATGAGATACTTGCAATTTTAATTTCATTTTAACATGTTTAAGTGCAGTAAAATTTTTTGTTTTTGTGTGTTGTTATTCTGTTTTCATTGGCGAATATTCCTGCAATTCAATAGCCTTCTTGGATGAGTAGAAAGGGTTTAACTCCTGAAAATATGTTTCGAAATAGAAAACGGTGCAACTAAAACGCCTACACTGATCTCATTGCGCATTGGTTTTTTGGATATATTTCGCATCTAGAAGGTTTATGTCATCGTTGATTATGAATCCGATGTCAGTTTTTTTAAATTCAAAATGGCGGGGCCAATATGGCGGTGATTTTTTTTTTTTTTTTAATTGGAGTTTATTGAAACTTGGTACTCGGGGGTTTATGAGTTGTCTGATTACGAATCCGATATCGGTTTTTTTAAATTCAAAATGGTGGATCCAATATGGCGGTGAATTTTTGAAAACTAATTCGACTGTGTGAAAGTCGTCACTGATGGATTTATGACATCGATTTATATGAACTAGTATCGCTTGTTATCGAAAATTCGACCAACAAAAACTTTAGAGGGTCGTGGGGTCGCTAGCCCCGTATCCCCATCCTTAAATTTCGGAGACGCCCCTGAAAATATACCGCCTATACCTCAGTTTTTTAAATTTTCTTTCCATCGTTGCATATTTCATTCCAATCGGTCAAACGTTTCGCTCAAGGAGGTTTTCTTGTGGCGTATTTATTGACATCGGATTCCTATGCAAGTTTGGCAAAACTGGCATCTTATACATATATTATATATTAATATATATAAATGAAATATGCACCGATGGAAAGGAAATTGAAAAACCTGACGGTATATTTTCAGGGGAGTCCCCGAAATTTAGGGATGGGGGTACGGGGCTAGCGACCCCTCGACCCTCTAACGTTTTTATTGGTCGAATTTTCGATCACAAGCGATACTAGTTCATATAAATCGATGTCATAAATCCATCAGTGACGACTTTCACACAGTCGAATTAGTTTTCAAAAATGCACCGCCATAAAAAAAACCGATATCGGATTCGTAATCAGACAACGCATATACCCCCGAGTACCAAGTTTCAATAAAAACCAATTAGTTTTCAAAAAAATCACCGCCATATTGGACCCGCCATTTTGAATTTAAAAAGACTGACATCGGATTCATAACCAGCGATGTCATAACCTTCTAGATGCGAAATATATCCAAAAAACCAATGCGCAATGAGATCAGTGTAGGCGTTTTAGTTGCACCGTTTTCAATTTCGAAACATACTTTCAGGAGTTAAACCCTTTCTACTAATCCAAGAAGGCTATTGAATTGCAGGAATATTCGTCAATGAAAACAGAATAACAACACACAAAAACGCAAATTTTTTGAACCACTCTAATATACATATACTTAATAGAACTCAGTGATCTTTGAATATGTACACTTTGAATTATTGAATTGAATAAATTACATGTCATGTTCACTGCAATCTTAAAAGCTCGAGTGGTTCTTAACATGGTCCTTAGCGAGCCAAAATTGAGCTGGTAACCCTAAACTTCGAAAGTTCGAAAACTGCACCTCTCGTTGCAATTAACCCCCATTTTGTCAGTCGTAAAATAAAACCAGTGAGTTAAGCAGCAAAACTTGTCAAGTGAACCTAATTTGTAAAAAGAACAATTCTTGCTAGCAAAATTGGTATTTGTTTCCATTAGGGGTCAACTGCTAATAAGTTAGCTAAATTAGGAGATAGCTCAAAATATGGGTTTTGGCCTCAGGATCAAGAATCCGGAAGCTTTTTTTTATTTTTTTTTTAGTGAAAAGTTATGGTCAAAAAACCGGAAAATGACCCGGGTCCGATACCAAAATTGGGGCAAAATCCATGGTACTTATGTGCGAAACACCTTTCTGGGTTGGCGGCCTTCGGCCGCGCTTATAAAAAATAACCCTGGGCTACGCCATCCCAAGTCCGGACGTGTGACATAACCGTGGCTGCCGCCAAGGCGCGACTTTTTTGCACGTTTTTAGGGACAGCCTAATAAAATTACAACAACCATATGAAAACTTGAAACTTTGATTGCAAATATCTCTTCAGAGGAGCAAAATTTAAAAAAAGCGCTTCCGGATTCGTGATCCTGAGGCCGAACCCCGTCTTTTGAGCTATAACACATAATTTTAGCTAATTTATTAGCAGTTGACCCCTAAAGGAAACAAATACCGCAAAATTTACTTGAATAGTGAAAAGTGATTAACAAAAAATACAAATTATAAGAGAATATATGCAATAATTGGGCGTGTGAATATAGTACAGAAAAAGCCGCAGTAGGGCGCATCAAACCCAATTAACACATGCGCCGAATAGTCGACCTGGTAACCGACGTACAAAGTGTACTTAAATTATGGAGCGAGCACTTCTCCTCACTGCCAAATTGCGAGGGAGACGTCGAACCCGATACCCCAATCCCTGACGATGGAAAAGTCGTCCCACCACCTGACTATGATGAAGTGAGGATAGCTATATCCCGGCTCAAAAACAACAAAGCGCCCGGAAAAAACGGACTACCCGCCGAGCTGTTCAAACACGGAGGCGAAGAGCTGGTAAAAAGCATGCAACAGCTCTTATGCAGAATATGGTCAGACGAATGCATGCCTCCGGATTGGAATTTAAGTGTGCTTTGCCCAATCCACAAGAAAGGCGATCCCGCTAACCGCACCAACTACCGCGGAATCAGTCTTCTTAATATCGCATATAAGGTTCTTTCTAGCGTGTTGTGTGAAAGGCTGAAGCCCATCGTAGACAAACTGATTGGACCTTATCAGTGTGGCTTTAGACCTGGTAAGTCTACCATCGACCAGATTTTCACGATACGCCAAATCCTGGAGAAGACCCACGATAAAAGAATCGACACACACCATCTCTTTGTCGATTTCAAAGCCGCTTTTGACAGCGCAAAAAGGAGTTGCCTGTATGCCGCCATGTCTGAATTTGACTTCCCTGCAAAGCTTATACGGCTTTGCCAAATGACGTTGAGCAATACCAACAGCTCCGTCAGAATCGGGAAGGACCTCTCTGAGCCATTTGAAACCAAACGAGGCTTCAGACAGGGCGACTCCCTTTCGTGCGATTTCTTCAATCTGATGCTGGAGAAGATAATTCGAGCAGCAGAGCTAAATCGCAATGGTACAATCTTTTACAAGAGCGTGCAATTGCTGGCGTATGCCGATGATATTGATATCATTGGCCTTAACAACCGCGCCATAAGCGCTACCTATCTCTGGACTGGATAAGGAAGCGAAAAAAGTGGGTCTTGCCGTGAACGAGGACAAGACGAAGTATTTGCTGTCATCAAAGAAAGAATCGGCGCACCTGCGCCTTGGCACTCATGTCACTGTTGATAGTTACAAATTTGAAACTGTGAGGGACCTCGTCTATTTGGGAACCAGTATCAACACCGAAAATAATATCAGTCTAGAAATCCAGCGGAGAATCACTCTTGCCAACAAGTGCTACTTTGGACTGAGTAGGCAATTGAGAAGTAAAGTCCTCTCTCGAAGAACAAAGATCACGCTCTATAAGTCCCTCATCATACCTGTCCTGATGTATGGCTCAGATTCATGGACAATGTCAAGAGAAGATGAGATGGCCCTTGGAGTATTTGAGAGAAAAGTTCTCCTGAAGATTTATGGTCCTTCCCGTGATGCCAACGGCGAGTATCGAAGGAAATTTAACGATGAGCTGTACGAGCTCTACGCAGATCTGACCATAGTCCAGCGAATTAAAGCCCAAAGACTCCGCTGGCTGGGCCATGTTATGCGAATGGACAAAGAAGCTCCAGCACAGAAGGTTTTCCTATCTTCACCTGAATTCGGCAGCAGAGGAAGGGGGAGGCCTCGACTGAGATGGAAACAACAGGTGGAGAATGACTTGAACTCCCTTGGGGTTTCCAATTGGCGTCAGTTATCGCTAAAAAGGAATGACTGGCGTGCTTTGATATGCAACGGCCAAAATCGCTTAGGCGGTTAAGCGCCAATAAATGATGATGATGATGAATAGTCGCAAAAAGAAGTCAAGTGAAGCAACCTCATCAAAGATAAGGAAACAAAGGCAACAAAGGAGTCAAGCGAATCAACGCACCTGCAATTGGCAAGCAAAATTAATCGAAATACCTATGTAAACTAAACAACAAATACCTACATCAAAAAAAGAAGTACTGTAAGTAAGCTGGAATTTAATTACGTATATTATATATACATACATATATTCCTGTACCTACGAATAACCATTACCCTACGGCAATTCTAAAATATATGTATACTCATATGCACATATACATATGTACATACATATAGGCAAAATTCTGCTCGGCACTTTGTCAAGAGTAATATATACACAGCCACATATGTACATAAAATTCAGGGCATAAACGCTCATGCTCCCAACTCTGCGTTCATCTCTGGCCTACGTGCATTTCCATGCCTCCATACATAAATATGTGTGTTCGTATACCGGTGTTGTTGTTGGAATGATAATTCTCTGGTGCCGCTGACGTAAAAAAGTAGTTTCAACCCATTAAAATCCAAATTTATAATTCATTTTCGTTTTCCCATCATATTAAATCAGTTATACAGGACATTTTCATTTATTTACATAAAGTAAAATGGTATGCACTTTCGTACATATTTACATATGAAGGGCTTAGAACCAAAAGGATCTAAGTAACATCGTAGTTGAATTGAGATAATTAAGGTTAAAGTAAATTGTCTATTGTAAAATATGGGTAAATGCGTTTGAAATGATTCCTGTCTAAATGAATGCAGGTTAGTCAACTATTTCAGAGGATGTTTACTGCAGATGGAAAATAACTGTAAATTTCAAAAAATTATTGCAAAACTTTCCAAAAATTATTGCAATAACATTTCGAACGTTGATTGCTCGGCCAAAAGAACATGTAGAATTTTTCCGAGTATGCAGTTTTGTAGCCCCTTTAATTTTAGTCTAACAAAGTGCTAAACTTAAGTTCGTAGGAAGTCTCGCTGATTTTTGGCAATTTTTTTCTGGATCCAAGCGCGCTTAGACCCTTTTGGCTCCAAAAATGCTTGCAATAAAATTTCAAGGGTTGATTGCTCGGACATTAAAACATGTAGAATTTTTTGGAGTATGCAGTTTTGTAGCCCCTTTAATTTGAGTCTAACAAAGTGCTAAACTTAAGTTCGTAGGAAGTCTCGCTGATTTTTGGCAATTTTTTTCTGGATCCAAGCGCGCTTAGACCCTTTTGGCTCCAAAAATGCTTGCAATAAAATTTCAAGCGTTGATTGCTCGGACATTAAAACATGTAGAATTTTTTGGAGTATGCAGTTTTGTAGCCCCTTTAATTTTAGTCTAACAAAGTGCTAAACATAAGTTCGTAGGAAGTCTCCCTGATTTTTGGCAATTTTTTTTCTGGATCCAAGCGCGCTTAGACCCTTTTGGCTCCAAAAATGCTTGCAATAAAATTTCAAGCTTTGATTGCTCGGACATTAAAACATGTAGAATTTTTTGGAGTATGCAGTTTTGTAGCCCCTTTAATTTTAGTCTAACAAAGTGCTAAACTTAAGTTCGTAGGAAGTCTCGCTGATTTTTGGCAATTTTTTTCTGGATCCAAGCGCGCTTAGACCCTTTTGGATCCAAAAATGCTTGCAATAAAATTTCAAGCGTTGATTGCTCGGCCATAAAAATCTGTAGAATTTTTTCGAGTATGCAGTTTTGTAGCCCCTTTAATTTTAGTCTAACAAAGTGCTAAACTTAAGTTCGTAAGAAGTCTCTCTGATTTTTGCTACTTTGGGCAAGTTTGGCGCTTTTTTCCATACAAATCTCATTTTCCAAATTTGGAATTCTATCACATTTGACCTCATTTGCCGAACAATACAATCCATATTTCCTCAAAATAGCAACCCTGCCTGTGTTCCACATTTAGAATTGCCCAGCAGAACCTTAAGGGTAATTGACGTGTGATAACTTTTGCACTATGCACAGCTGTAAATAACAATTTAAACTACTTTTTTTTTAAAAAAATGGGCGAATTCTACCAGGAAAAGACAGAAGCCTTCTTGACTCTTCTTTTATTACTCTACAGGTGTTTAACAAAACATCACGGTAGTGCATTTTCTTTCGGTGGCTTTATATCCTGGTAGCAAATTCTTGCAGGGAAGGTGAAGCCAAATGCAAATTTGTCAGTGTAAACGGTGTCGAAGTGGCTAATTTGAATTCGCCAAATTTTGTGCAGTGTAAATGTACTATAAGGGTTGAAACGCACCTTTATAGGCCCGGGTTTTCAGTGCAATTTAAACCACAGACAAAGTTGACTAGAGTTTATCTCATACAAATTGACCGTTTAAACTAAGTGTAAACTCGCAGCAAGGTTTAAACTTGCACTGAAAAACCGGGCCATAATCGGTTGCAAATGGGTTGGCCACCACTGTGTATATAGTGCCGCACAAAATGATTGGCGCAGCAAGATATTTTAGCTTTAACGCGAGGTTTTGACCTTTACTGAAATGATATTTTAATTTAGAAAACGTAGATTAATAGAAGGACATATTATAGCTATATTCACTTAATTTTCATATCTTAAATCTATATTTAATGAATAGAATTTATTACTGAATAAAAAGTTGTGATTTTCGGTGAACAAAATTATTGGCACACCTGAGTTTAAATTGCACTAGATCTTTTTTAAACCTTAATTGATGAAGCCATGGTTTTTTGTTGCAACTATACCAGCATTCCCTCCCTTGTCACACCCCAAGCTGCAAGAATTGCAAGGTATCTAATTACAGTGAATTCGCCATATTTTTAATACTCCTATAATGGCAGTAAAAGCTAGTACCGTTCGAAAACATCACAGTACAGATATATAAATTTTTTTGTTCACAAAAATATTTCAAAATGCCATGAGCTTTTCAAAAAAAAAAAAAAAGATCACTAACGGTATAAACCAAAATTATTTTTTAATTATTTAATTTTTTACTTTTTAGTTAAATGCTTTATAAACTAATCGATAAATATATCGAAGTATACCTCAGTAGAAACGAAACCTCTGGGCCTCCACTTCACATATTGTAGGCAATTTTCAATATTATTGTACAATCTCATTTTGACCGATAACTCAGTTATCGATAAATATATCGAAGTCCAAATGCAATCCCTGGGGTAAACTTGTCATACTAAAAACTAAATTATAAACATAATAGGTACGCGGCTGCGATGTTGTCTTCTTTTTTGTTTATTGTGTTTCCTCTTTTCTGCAAAATTCTTAGGCTCTCTAAGGTATAGCGCGCTTTTTCTCTCCTTTCGGTATCTATTATTTTAATATTTTCAAAATCAGCTGTGTGCTTATTCTCTATTGCATGCTGTGCCAGCATGCAGGTGTATCGATTGATGTTAATATGTTTTAAGTGTTTTTAGCGAAAGTTCGGTCCTTCGTTGTTTCCATCATTGTAAGTAAGAAAATAGTTTTTTTGTGCAATCACTGTTAATTTTAAATTTTATAAATTTTTAAATCTACATGCATCTGATTGTGTTCTTTGTTGTTTTTTGTTTTATTAAATAAATACAGTGCCCTGCTCCTGAAGATGCCAAGGAAAATTGGCGAAACGTCGAGCTAAAAGGTGGAATAAATTTTGTTTTATTTGCACTCAAATTAATAGATCTGCCTAGCTTAAAATACAAATAAATATTTTTTACCCTTTAGTCAAATGTCCTATGAAATTATCGATAAATATATCGAAATATACAGAAGTCCAAACGAAACCTCTGCACCTCCCCTTACGTTTGATACCCATGTTGTAGGGAAATTTAAATGTTTTTGGGCACTCATATTTTGACCGATAACTCAGTTATCGATAAATTTATCGAAATATATCGAAGTCCAAATGAAACTTGGGGCCTTCACCTTTCGTTTGATACCCATATTGTAGGGACATTTTACGGTTTTTGGGCCACTAGGGCTTAGACCGATCGAGAGTCACATACATACAAGCAAACAAACAAACAAGCAAACATACAAGTGAAGCTAATAAAAGCGTGGTAAAAAAGGAACTATAAAAAATGTCTGGGCCACAGAGCTTAGCTCGCTGTGAACCTAGCTTATTATAACAGAATGCAGTCCGTTGTCTGTTTTTTAGATCGGTTATGCCATTATGGAGATAGTAGCAAATATTCCAATACACAAAAATAGCTCCTTGTTGTTGTTGTTGTTGTAGCCATACTGTACCGTGACTAGTCGGAAGAACCACTTATAAAAAGTTACGTGACAGACCAGACAGGGGTTGTACGGGTGTTGACAGTCCTTTGCCGGATGAATCCAGTACGTTCCAGTACTCCTTGCGAAACTGCCAGACTGTCTTGGGAACGATTTGGTTTATTTTAGTCGCCTCTTACGACCGGCATACCTACCTCGGGCATATTCTAAACCCATAACCCGCAGGGGGTAAAATAGCTCCTTGAAATTTATTAGCTAAATACAATATAGGGCCCCGTTAGGGTCCACGTTAGGGTCTTTATGTATACTTAACTTAACTTAAGGCCAACCTGGAATACGAGAAATCTGTATAAATTGTAATCTGTAAGCTTACGAAAGAAAATATTGCAAACTTTTTTCCTTAGTTAAGTTAGGTTAAGTATAGTGATTGGGCCCTAAGACGAAAAACAATAGATACCTTACCATTATACTTGTGACTGCACGCCTCAACATATTTTCAAAAAAAATTTTATTTGGTTTCAATACATATGGGCCCTATCAAAGAAATCCGCTACTTTATTGCTTTGACAATTTTTTCAATTTTTTCGTTTATGAATATACACGTACACAATACATTGACAAAAACGGTACTAGCTTGCCTCGAATTGATTTCGTAATTATTACACATTGAGAAGATACCTTGCTGCCAATATAGAAGTATTACATATATGGAATTCGCTTATTTTTTTAGTACAATAGGAAGCGCAATAAAATGATTTCAGCGAAAAATGTTATTCGCACTATCTGGGATTTTCATAGCTCAAATTGATAAAATTATGTACAGGCCCAATATAGTTACCATACGGCCAACACCATTGTATACGAATTTAAGTATGTTTTCCTCGGATGAAAGAAAATATATCATATTTCAAGATTGAGCTCGACAATGTGCGGGAAAACCCCAACACCATACTATAGAAAAAAATTATTTAGGCAATTCAAAAGATCTCCTATCGGCTTATCTACCATTATTTTAAAATTGTCATAATTTCTATGCTGTCATTTCTCATACAAAATTTTAATAGCAAAATAAATTGAGCAACCTATGTATATGAAATGTGCCATTTTGTTTTTTTTTTTCAATTTTTGTTTTAAGTGTCAGTTTTTTCTTTGAATTTTCATTTCAATTTCTTTAATTTGAAAGGGCTGTCGTGATCGGAAAACAAAAATAAACTTTTGTCCGATAAGTTTTTGTGCAATTTCAATATAATGGCCCGTAGTCGTAGTCGAATTAGAATAGAGTTTAATCTACTTTAACATGATTCTAACATAAACATCGTTCTATGTCTGTTATAGTCAACGTAAAATACTATTTATTTATTTATTTATTCATATGTATCTTATTAATTAAAATTATAAACTAAGCTATTTTGTAGCTATGGCTGCTGTGGCCTTAAGCTAACTTTTATTATAGATATACTTTATATAAGAAAATAGTCTTGCTTTCTTTAAAAATTTGACTATTACTTCTATATTGTTTATTGAAGGGTTGTTGAGGAAGTGGGTTGGGTTGAGGTTTTGGAATGTTTGTGTTCTGATGTGTGTTAGTGATTGACAATCTGTAAGAATATGGTTCACTGTGGTGTGTTGTTGTGACAGTGTGTGCAGGTGTTGGGGGGGTCGTTGGTAAGTAGGTGTTGGTGCGTGATCCTTGTGTGTCCGAGGCGTAATCTCATGTATTTATGAGATCTGTCCGTGTTAAAGTTGGATGTGAATTGATGTTTGGGTCAGACCTGTTAAATAATGATTAAAAATTTTAATCATTACACAGGCCGATAAGAAATTTGACCATAAACCAGACCATACTTTCCTAAAGGTTTTCGATGCGCTGAATTTAAATCTGGGCGCAGAATTGCTCTATCACGTCAGGATTTTGAGATATCCTAACCTAAAAGTGCAAAAAACATATTTTTGCCTATTTTTGAGGTTATATATATACGACAGATTTTTTTTTTTAAAGCAAATTGTATCTTAAAGAAGAAGTCTTCCTCTTACGAATGGCGTTGAGTTTGCTCAAATATCTTTTTTTTCGCTAAGATAGAGCAATTTAAAGTTTATAAATTTGAGGTATGTGTTCTACTGCTTATTCAGCTATAGGAAAATTAGCAACATTAGTAACATTAAATTTGTAACTCCAAGTTACTATTCATAAACTTGAAACATAAGTTGTTTGTACTAATGGTAAACATAGCCAAATGTACGTACATAGTTGATTAAAAATTACTTACATATGTAAGAACAAAAAAAAAATTACAATAAATTTGTAAATAAAATATATGTATTCAGGAATTTGGTACAATTTTTTTGTACCACAGGTACAAATAGGATATTTGACACATAAAAACTGACTTATAAATGACGATAGTGGCGAAAACTACGTACATAGTTATGTTTTTTTTTTAATTAAATTTTTTCCATTTGGTGTCCGACAATTCAGGTATGCAAAGTAATAATAAAAATGTCATTGTATATAAAAATAAAAAGGAGTGCCATTAGAGAAAAATTACTTTTTCTGAAGTTTGAAGTGTTATCTTAAAGAAATTATTGAATTAATACTATTTTCGGTGATCCCGGGATTTAGGTCTAGTAATCCCGGGATTTTCGGGACTTAAAAAACAACGGGATTGGAATCCCTAGTATATATCTATTAGTAAACTTCTTATCAGCTTGGGGTAATATTCGTTGTTATTGATATTTGATGAGAGAGAGTCGGAGCAAATAACGTATTTGCCTCTTTTCTTCTTGCAATGGTTTATGGCTGATAAGATCGCAAGGATTTCAGCTGTATATATTGTTGTGTATTCTGGGCAGTTGGCTATAAGAATAGTTGAGTTTTCTGTGGTGACGCTTAGTCCTACATTGTTCTGCGTTTGTGAACCATCCGTATATATAATTTCTCTGTTGGTTATTTGGCTTCTTAGTTGCTGAAATAATTTTCTAAAGGTTTCGTTTGTAGTTGTTTCTTTGTTGTAGTTATTTATACTTGTATTTACTAGTCCTGCTTTGATATGCCAGGGTGGGTGTTTTGTTTTTGTGTGTGTTATGGGCTTAAATGGTAGATTCAGTTTTTTGCACATTGTTATAGTTTTTGAAACAGACGAGTTTAGTTTATGTATATGGGTGAGTTGTAACTGTTTAAAATTATTTTGTTTATCGTTAAGTATTTTCTTTTCCCTATTGGAGCTACTCCAGCTTCGTATAAGATATTGTTTATTGGGGTGGTCCGGTATGCACCTAGGGCAGTCCTTAGTGCAGAGTTTAATATTGTATTTAGTTTTGCTAGCTGCGATTTTCCTTTACGGAAAAGCCAAAGTCTATTTTGGACAATATTAATCCTTTAATTGCAGATACAAGTGTAAGTGTGTTGCAATTGAATTTTAGCCCTGAGAGGCACTTTAAGTCTCTGTGTTAGCGACTGCTGGAGATATTTTATGTGAGTGTTTCAATTAAATTTTTTATTTAGATATATACCAAGCAGTCTTCGTCTACGTTCGTTATCTGTGTATTGTTAGTATTGATAGTACTTATACAGTTGCGTTTATGACAGATGTGTAGTTGTTTGCTTTTGCTCAGCGAAATGGTCGCTCCAGAATAATTGCACCACTCCTGTATTTCGTCGAAGAGAATGTTTAGGTTTGTTGTTAGGTTTTTTGTTTGTTGTGTTTTATGATTATGTGTACGTCGTCGGCGTAAGGGCAAAAGTTTAATTTTTTGTGAATATTTATTATTTCGCAAAGTTTATTGTAGGAGATAAGGAAAAGTTATACTGAAATAGGTGATCCTTGTGGTATGCCATTGCATAGGTTGAGTGTATCGGAGTACTGTTTGAGGCGTTCCCTGGCTGGAAGAACTTTTGACTCTCAGATTTTGTTCATAATTGGTCAATTTGTTGTGGTTAGGATGCTTTTAAAGTACACCCAAAAGTTTTGCAAAATTTCAATAATTTTGCAAGATATTGCAAATTTAATTTTTTTAGCAACTTTTTTTTCAAACATTTTTATTTCGTTATCTATTAATCGTAGAAAAAAAGTTGTATGCAAAAATTGTAGGGAAAATATTGAAGTTTACTTGGAAAATTTTTTAAATAAAAAAATTTTTTTTTACTAATTTGTTAAAAAAAATATTTTTTAATTATAGGTATTAGAAAGAATTGAATGCAAAATTTTATACAGCGGAACTGTAATTCACTGACTAGTTTCCATGCGACCAAGCATTTAGACGTCGTGTTTTATCCGATCTGGCTGGCATCGAACCTACCAGACTGCATTGGCATTGCGTTCTCTTAACGCTGTGAGCCATGTGCCCTGCATGGAATCTTGCATTTATATTCTTACTAATATTTGCCATGTGTTTTTCCTTACTTTATAGACTTCTTGTATACCCTATGAACCAAGGTGATAACAGGAAGCAAGTAAATTTGTATATGGCGAGCTTTTTGAAGCTATTTCCTTCCTTTCATGTGAACCATAGGGTGTATATTTCCGGTTTTTTGGTTCTTGTACATGGGGAGCGGAAATGTTTGTATGTATATGAAGTTTTATTTGTGGATTGAATCCAATGTATATATTTATACGTTAATTTTGTAATTATAGGTACTAGTATATCCCGTGGTCGAAATTCGACCAATTTAAAATAGTTGAACTTATTCAAACATCTGATCAACTTTTTGTCAACAGCTGCCTTTAGGCCCGTGGCCGTTCTCGACCAACTTAAATGTAGGTATACCTTAATCACTCATATATAGTCAAAATGAGGCCATCATAGAATTAAAAAAATAGTGGCTGTTATTATATAATAAAAATATTAAATTATAGTAGCCCTTTCCAAAATTATTTATGGCAAATGTCTATTTGCATCGGTTTTCGAGATTTTATGTTGCGCTTGATTAATGGAATGATGAGATTGTGCTTAACAAATAGCTACTAATTTATGCGATCGTTTTGAGCAGGTGAAGAACAAAAAAAATATTAGGTTAAATAAATTGTAAAAAAAAGAAAATTCCGCAACCGGGTCTTGCACCTGTGCACACCGTATTCCATACGCTCACCGTCGCGCCATTACCATATGCACAAAGCGGAGGGTAAAATACCCCAAACGGCAATAACACAAACTTTGTGTTATTGCTCAACTGAATGTGAAATAACATAGCAAAATTTTAAGGTTTGGTTTATTACCACTCGGAAAGAAGCGCGCAGCGCCCGGTCGTCGCGAAGGGGCGCGCGAACCGCCGCCCGCCGCCCCCCTCCCGGCATTTTTATTTAACATCTTTTGTCCCTTTTAACTTCAAACGCAATTGTGACAATCTATGTTTAATATAAATTTGATTTAACAAAAATTTTGAAAAAATTTATAAACACAACAATAATTCACGAAATAAGCATAGTTATGTAAAGTTTAGTAAAATATAGAGAAGGCATCATTGACAACTGCTCGGCAAATCGGACAAATTATTTCTGTGTTTCCTTCCTCAGCATTCTTTTTCATTTGCTGAAAACAGTCATTGCAAACTTTAAAATGTTTGCATGGAACAAACAAAAGTTGCCGTTCTTGTTCGCAGCATATAATACAAAGGATATAGAGAAGGCATCATTTATTAAGTAATATTTTTAACACTGCACGAGGATTAACTACGAACACGTTTTCATTAAGACTTTTACCGCCTTCTTCATATGTTTCATTGAGTACCATGTGAAGTGTGAAATCTAAAGCAAAAAAAATACTCTACACTCTCTTTTCTTAACTCTACCTTTATCTACTTTTTGTATAACACTTGTTTTAATACATAATGGCCAGTTGAGAGTAACAAAGAATGTATCTACAATGTATGTATGTATGCTTATATATTACTGGACTTATGCTGCAGCGGTAAATCTACATATTTATACGACAAATGTGCGGTGCGAACACAAAAAAAGTCAGTGATGCGTTCATGTCCACTTTTTTGCCTTATTGCTCAAACGTGGGAAAAAAAATTTGACTTATTTCTCAAAGTGATGCAATAACACAAATTTGTGTTATTTCACATTCAGTTGAGCAATAACACAAATCTGGTTTATTGCCGTTTGGGGTATTTCACCCCCCCGCACAAAGCAGTTATCAAATTCTGCAATTAGGCTTTATGAGAATCAGAATTTTAAAAATTAACAATATACCAACAACAAATTTAGACTATTAATATAAATAATGGACCCAAGTACTCAATGAGCGAGGGAGTGAAAATAATTTCTCTAATAACAGGAGGAGAAAGAATAAAATTCATTACGTAAAAATATTGGTTCTATTTATAGAAATTTATTATATATGGCTTTTTTTCATCTTTTTAGTGTTGGTAAATTACAAATTCTGGCTAGGTCACATGGCTTTCCGTAAATTAAAAATATTCGCACCAAATTTTTTTTCTCGAAAATAGAGATCACAAACATAAAAATATTGTTTATAAAAATTTTATAAACTCAAGATTAGAAATATAAAAAATAAAAAAGAAAAAAATTTTGACCGATAGCTATAACTGTACTCGAACCATCAACCGCTCGACCACTACCCCCTGACGCTTCCCACTGGGCTATCGCTTTATTTGCAAATTGATTGTCAGATAACCAATTCAAGTGGCATGAGAAATTTTCATTCGCTTATTACAGATACATAAATGAAGCAGTATTGGTTATATATTAGATAATTGTGCACTGCCTTAGAGGTATGCCAACAAATCCATATGCATTTCATAAATATTTATGCATATTTAGTATGGTTTTAAGCTTGGCAATTATTTATATGTATGTAAAATTTGTTAGCCTATTAATATAAAGATAATGGACTCAAAGTACTCAATGAGCGAGGGAATGAAAATAATTTCTCTCTCATAATAGGACGTGTTTAATGAGGGAGAGAATGAAGATAAAGAGTGGTTTCCTTTGAAGTTCAGCCAACTTCGAAATATGAGTTTGACGCTATTACTCTAACTCTCAAAGAGCGAGAGAATCAAAATATTTCCATTGCTGGTATTTTACACACATATACAAATTTCTCAAAATAAGCTTGGTACTCCAACAACAGTAGCCATATTGAATTATTATTTTATTTTTTTGAAACAATTTTTTTTGTTTGGTGGTAGGACAGCCAACTTTAATTGCGACATATTTTTTTCAAATTAAAAGTTTGACCATGGTTGCCCTATTTCACATTTTAATAATGGTGTTATGAAAACATAAAACTTTGTAGAATTTCATTTTAAACAAATCTATTACATCGGAATTTTTCCGAGCAGTTCTAACGGTTTCAAGATATCCAATTCAACTGGCAACTTCTCATGCCCTTGAATAAATTTTTTTAATATGGAATTCTACAATTAAGTGAAGCTTTATTGGGCTTTTGAATCTCTATTTAGATATATACATACATATTTATAATAAAGCGTGCGAGATATGAGAAAAACAAATTGTCACTTTTTTTTAATCCTTTGGTACATAAAAACACATATTGGGGCAACTCTCATGCGGAAACAAATTATCTATTCGCGCCGACGCCATCTACTTATTTGGAGTGTAACATTTCAATATACATATGAGTTCAACGCCGAATCTACTGTTTGAACTCAATGAGCGAGAGAATTGGAGTGTTTACGCATATATGTATAAGTGTATATAAATAGATATTAGTATGAAATTGGCTTGACGTTTATTTTGAAGGGGTGGAAATTTGGTAATATGAGTTCGTGTAATATTAAAGAGTATTAATGAGCGCGAGAACGAAAATAGTTACACATTCAATTTAGAGAAGTAATTCTTGTAATTTCCCGAAAAATTTGGGATAGATTTTGATGTTAATTGCAGATTAAATTCCGACATTTTTGCTGTGTGATTGTTTACTTGTGGTGTAATAAGATTCGGATTAAAAATTTCTGAAGGAAATTCAATATTTTTATCAATTGTATGCGGGATTTCAATCTCGTATTCGTATTTTGATAGGACTTTTAATATTTTGTCCCTTTTGCGCCAGAATATGTCTAATACAATTCCTTTGTGCTCTTTGGTGAGCTTTTCAAAATATGCCTTAGAAATACTCCTTATGGCTTCTAACTCTGTAAAAAGGATTGATATGTGTTTTAGGAATGTTTCTTCCATGACTTTTAAAGATTTATTCAAACATTTATATGATTTATTGAATTGCTCTTCCGAAATCTTTATCTTCTCCTCTACTTTCTGCCAGTGCATCATTGTTTAAATCTGTTCATTTTTAATGTTTTTATTTATTGCCTTTTTTAATTGGCTCCTATATATTTTATGAATTTTTAAGATTGAGTTGAATATTAAGACAGCTGTTATTATTATTAACAGTATTTCTATAAGGCTGGTGGAACTGTTTTGTCTATTTTCTAATAAAACTTCATTGACCACATTGGCCTTGGGGTCACTTATTTTCGACTTCTGAGAGCCCATATCAAATTGTAGAAAAATCTACGTTATTTGAAATTTGATTGTTTATTTCTTATATTTTAACATTTTTAAATTTTTTATAATTAATGTTTTGTTTTGATGGTTAGTCTCCCTCCTGTATCGGGGTTGGTATGTATATAGGGTGTGCCTCTTGGGGCGCAGTTACCTCGGGTACATAAGGCTCCGTATAGCGATTGAAGATCGCGTCGAATTCAGCCTGGCTGATATTCGCTTCTTCGTTCATTTAGCAAATTTAGATTTTAAGGATCAGTGATTTGGCAGTTTCGCTATGATTCTGGGGGATTCAATGATCTGGCAGGATCGCCATGATTCTGGGGGATTCAATGATCTGATAGGATCATAATGATCCCGGAGAGATTCAGACGATCACATAGGCTATCCCGAAAGACAGCCGGAAAAGATCATGAGAATTAAAACAGAAGACAACTTGTGAGTGTCGTTCTGAACTTATTTCTGATTTTTATTTTTAAATCTTACTCTATTTATACTAATCAAATCACAGAAAGTGATTTGCTTGACTCCTCCTCTTTCTCGACTTCTATGTAGCTGAATTTAAATTCAGCTTGGCAATTTCTTACATTAGCCAATAGAAGTGCTTAGCATGAGGCCAAGCAGAGCTCTAGAATAAACTCTGGCTCAGCCGTAGCATTGACATACTTCAAGCTACGCTATTGGCCGAAGGTGTCAAATGCATTTTTCAAATGCGGTCATACAAACAGACATGCATGTGGGTCGTGGCTGTTGCATGCTATGTACGTATGTTTGTATGAGTACACTACAATATACATTGGATTCAATCCACAAATAAAACTTCATATACATACAAACATTTCCGCTCCCCATGTACAAGAACCAAAAAACCGGAAATGTACACCCTGTGGTTCACATGAAAGGAAGGAAATAGCTTCAAAAAGCTCGGCATATACAAATTTACTTGCTTCCTGTTATCACCTTGGATCATAGGGTGTACAAGAAGTCTATAAAGTAAGGAAAAACACATGGCAAATATTAGTAAGAATATAAATGCATGATTGCATGCAGGGCACATGGCTCAAAGCGTTAAGAGAACGCAATGCCAATGCAGTCTGGTAGGTTCGATGCCAGCCAGCCCGGAGGAAACTAGTCAGTGAATTACCATTCCGCTGTATAAAATTTTGCATTCAATTCTTTCTAATACCTATAATTACAAAATTAACGTATAAATATATACATTGGATTCAATCCACAAATAAAACTTCATATACATACAAACATTTCCGCTCCCCATGTACAAGAACCAAAAAACTGGAAATATACAGCCTGTGGTTCACATGAAAGGAAGGAAATAGCTTCAAAAAGCTCGCCATATACAAATTTACTTGCTTCCTGTTATCATCTTGGAGCATAGGGTGTACAAGAAGTCTATAAAGTAAGGAAAAACACATGGCAAATATTAGTAAGAATATAAATGCAAGATTGCATGCAGGGCACATGGCACAGGGGGGAAACCCCCCAGGTCCGGCATTTTTTAGGGGCCCGGGAATTTGAATAACTCGGAAAAAATTAACAGCGCCGCATAATTCGATTATTTTTGTACAACACTTGTCCCATATTCGTTCATGCTTGCCCTATAAATCGCAATTTCACCACGCAATATTTGAATATTCTCACCATACAATGACTTCTTATTCCAATAGCAACCATACAATCTATCCGAGTTTCCGACCGTAGTTTGTGTCTACGCTTTTTTTTACTTTGTTTCCGGTAAATATATAAACTAAACAGATAAAATAAGATAAACAAGATAAAAAGTGCACAAACTAGCTTCGTCGTTATTTCGAATCAAATCGCACACTGTTGCCAAATTCTATAATTAAGTACCAAAGTAGGTGGTTTTTTTTGTCGTTTATTTAATAATCTTTTCACACAGCTCAGCTACTGCGGAACGGAAATTTTTCGAACTAAGCTTATTTAAAACTAGGTTACGAAATAATTTTGAATTTCATACTATCAATACCATAAAGCTGAACTACAAATGTATCCTTAACGAACCAAAAACCCTTATTTGAAAATATGGAGTTTTTTGAAATTCATTAAGAATAAGTCGCTTCGAGTTAAGAATCTTTGCATATGATTGCTAAGAATTTTACTCGCTTGTCAAGTTTGTTTTTGCTCTTGCATTGAAACTTTTTCGTAGCAAGTATGAGACGGCTTTGAATAAAAAGGGCATATAATTTTGTATTTTGACAGAAAAATATGTGACGCTAGAAAGAAGTGTCTCCACTTATTTAACAGTTTTCATTGTGCAGATGTGTTTATAATTTGAAAAAAGTTATTTTATGTTGTAATGCCGATATCGTTGAATTAAAGTTAAAAGCTGATATGTGAAGCATACGAAGTAAAATATATTTTTTAAATTGTTATTTTCTGTGTTAACACAATGAACCTGCGTTTTGAACATCTTGGTAATTTTTTGGGTTTTTTTTCAACAGCTTGGTAATCTTCTCTTTTAGGCCTTTGGCAACCGTGTACATAAATTCCGTGATATTTCAGCATCATATTTTTGATAGTTTAGAATTCAAACTTAGATTTCCTTGGAAATTTGATTTTTTAAGGAAAATTAATTGAGTGTGTTTATCAGCTCAGTATGCTGCAAGTGGAGTAATTAGTGTGTTTTTAGTGAGTGAAGACAGAATTTAAGCAGAAAGTGAAAGTGAAATTATTTTTATTTGATTTATTTATAAACCAGGTAAGTGCCCCACCCAGCTTAATTTTCTTTAATTGTGCAAATCTTTATTAAAGCTTACATATGTATATCTAAATACATTCAGAAATTGTCAAATGAAAATTTTATATACCGTGACACCGCCCACTTTTCTACAAATTTATTAATTGATTTTGCAATATCTCCATAATTATAGAAATCATTTTTTAGTATCGTTATTCTTTATACTTATTATGACAGAAATAATTTTTTGAAGTATGAAGTAAATATGAGTGGCCAACTACACGGTTAAAAAAATGAGCCTAAATTTTAAGCCCGTCTAAAGTTTAAGCGATTTTTTTAAACTTTTTTTGGAATATTTTAATTTTTTTATTTATTTTTTCGGTTTAAAATTAAAACTTTTCGGTTTAAAATTAAAACTTTTTTGTTTAAAATTTTTGTTTTGTTTTCATTTATTTTTGAAAGCTTATTCAAGATTGAATTTTGCCCACAAAATTTATGTGTGCGATGTAGCTCAGTGGTAGAGCAGACCGGCATGCTGCGGGGAGTCTTGGTTCGAGTCCCAGCCAACGGACAAAATATTATTTTTTCTTTAAAAAATTGTTAAAAAATTACTGGTTTAAAATTTAAACCTATTCACTTAACGAATTTTCTTGAAAACTGGTCTAGTTTAAATTTGAAACCATATTTGGTTTGGTCATGTATGTAGTACAAAAAAATTTAAAATTTAGGCTCAAACCCACATTATACTGTATTTATTGATTGTTTGTTAAATTAACTAACATTTTCAGTCTGAACTCATAATGTATCGCCACAAATCTGGAGCTCACAAGCGAAAAGAACGAGAACAGAAGAAAAAAAATGAAAAAGAAATGGCAAAAAAACAAAAAACCCTTTTTGGATTTAGTTTCGGCAACTCAAATGCCGGGAAAATCGACGAAACACAGAATAATACTACTGATATTAGCCACGATCAAACACCTGAGAGAGATTTGCAGCTTATGACTTCTACAGCCAGTTCCAGTGTTAATATAAGCGCTTCCGATTCTTCGGGAAATATAACTGAAGCTATGAGAAAAACTGAGAATCCCGAAAAAACCATTAACTCTAAAGACTGTTCTACAGAAATAATTGAAAAAGAGCCAATTTCTGACGGAGAAGATAAGGCTATAAAAACAAATTCACCAGACGCATCACAAAACGATCAACACTATCTCTACGATTACGATATTAGAACCTTAAAAACCGAGTTTGTGCCGCCCGATATAGTAAACGAAGTCGTTCGTCGTGGTCACGCGAAAATGCCTGCTTTTTTTCCACGTGATCGATTAAATGAGCCATTTCCGCTCTCGCTCCTATACATAACCTTCCCTAATGGTGAAATCGTCAATCGCGATTGGTTGGTATGGAGTAGCAGCATGGATGCATTTTACTGTTTACCTTGTCGATTACTAAATACTAATAAGCTAAATAGTTCTAAGCTTTGTAGTCCAGAAGGATATTCGAAACATCAATCATGGAAAAAATTGTATGACAAACTGCCAGGACACGAAAGAAACCCCGATCACGTTCAGTGCTTCCTTCAATGGCGCTCAACGCAACGTCGTATCCAGAATGACAGCTCACTTGATACACTTCTTGATGAGCATATTACCAGCAAAACTAAAAAATGGCAAGAAATCTTACAGCGGATTCTGCACACCATTATTTTCCTTGGTGAAAGAGGATTAGCTTTGAGAGGTGGAAGCAATCTTGTAGGAGAACCAAACAACGGTAATTTTTTGGGTATCCTGGAGCACATCAGCTATTACGATCCAATACTTCGCGAGCATTTGGAAAAAGTTAGATTCGCTCAACAAGAACACAAACGTCTCCAAGTGCATTATCTTTCTGCATCTATTCAGAATGAGTTCATAGATATTTGTGCTCAACACGTAATTTCAGTAATATTAGAAGAAAGAAAGAAGGCCAAATACTTTTCTATTATCGTCGATGCTACGACCGATACGAGTAATGACGAGCAAAACACTTTTGTTTTGCGATACCTTAATTTTAACTCTTTGAAAAAGACTTTTACTATCCAAGAACGATTTCTGTGTTTCGTCGATTACACTAAAAAAACTGGAGCAGAAATCGCCAATTTGATTTGTGATACTCTGGAAAAATATAACATTCCTTTGAAAGAATGTTGTGCGCAGGGATATGACCACGGTAGTAACATGAAAGGTGAAATTAATGGTGCACAAAGTCATATTATCAAGAAAAATCCGAAAGCCGTTTATTCGCCCTGCGCCGCTCACAGTCTGAACTTGTGCGGTGTCGTAGCTGCAGAATGTTGTACAGCCTCAATCACCTTTTTCGGAGTGGTTCAAAAGTGTTTTAACATATTCAGCAGTAGTGCAAAACGTTGGGAAATTCTCAAAAAACATGTACCAGGTTCACTTCACAAACTCTCAGACACAAGATGGTCTGCAAGAATCGACGCAGTCAAACCCTTTGCAAAACATCTCAAAGGATTGCAAAACGCTCTAGAAGAATTAACTAAATTCGATTTGACTACAGAAACTAGGAGTGATATAAACGGAGTCCTAATGTACATAACCAAGTTTGAGTGTATCCTCATGTCGTCGATTTGGTGCAAGATTTTGAGCTCCATCAATGAAAGAAGCGTTATTCTACAAGGCACAGACGTCACTGTCGATATTGAAGTAAAAAATCTTGACAGCTTACTCTCAGATTTACAAGTCATTCGTAACCAATGGGACAGCATTTTGCGTGAATGTGAGAACGTAGCCAGCGGATTAGATGTTTCAACATCCTTCCCTTTAACCAGAAAGAACAGACTCCGAATATCTTCAGATGAACATCAACGAGATGCCATAACTGATTTCAAAAGGAACACATTTTTAGTCATAGTGGATTCAGTGATTTCAGGAATTTCTCGTCGATTTGAAGGCATGAAAAAGCTGAATACAACATTTGCTTTTTTATGGCAATTCCCAACGATGGAAGAAGACGAACTTCGAAATTATGCTACGATTTTTGTGAAAGTACATGAATTTGACGTTAAAAAGGGTTTAGAAGATGAAATAATCCATTTGAAACACATATACGAAACTAATTTTGAAATAGCCCTTACACCATTCAATTTGTTGAATGCAATTTTTTCTCAGGATTTACAAACGCTTTTTCCAAATATTTGTATCGCGCTGCGTTTATTTTGCACAATACCTGTCACAGTTGCTGGTGCTGAGCGCTCATTTAGTGTTCTTGCGAGGATAAAGAACTTTCAGCGCTCGTGCTCTGCACAAGATCGTGTTTCTGGGCTAGCTACTCTTTGTATAGAATCTCGTTTAGCAAGGCAACTAGACTACAATGCTTTAATTCGGAATTTCGCCGCCAAAAAATCAAGAAAAGTTAATTTATAAGTTTAGCCACATATGTATAAAACCTTCTTGTATACATGTATTACTTTTAAATAAAAAATGAGTTCACTAAAAAAAAAATACTTCATATAGGGGGCCCGGAAATTTCGATCCCCCCGGGCCCGGAAATCCTGTCGACGGCCCTGCCCCCGAGTACCAAGTTTCAATAAAATCCAATTAGTTTTCAAAAAATTCACCGCCATATTGGACCCGCCATTTTGAATTTAAAAAAACTGACATCGGATTCATAATCAGCGATGTCATAAACCTTCTAGATGCGAAATATATCCAAAAAACCAATGCGCAATGAGATCAGCGTAGGCGTTTTAGTTGCACCGTTTCAATTTCGAAACATACTTTCAGGAGTTAAACCCCTTCTACTCATCCAAGAAGGCTATCGAATTGCAGGAATATTCGTCAATGAAAACAGAATAACAACACACAAAAACGCAAATTTTTACTTCACTTAAACATGTTAAAATTAAATTAAATTTGCAAGCATCTCATTTTTTTTATAAAAACGAGTAGCGCGACCTCTAAAGCACCTTAAAAAAAAAAAAAATAGCAGCCTCTTTTTTGTCATAAGGAAGAATAATTGGGGGTAGCGTTTTAGAATTTCCAAAAAGTCCATAATTGTGAACCACTCTAATATATACATTGGATTCAATCCACAAATAAAACTTCATATACATACAAACATTTCCGCTCCCCATGTACAGGAACCAAAAAACCGGAAATATACACCCTGTGGTTCACATGAAAGGAAGGAAATAGCTTCAAAAAGCTCGCCATATACAAATTTACTTGCTTCCTGTTATCACCTGGGATCATAGGGTGTACAAGAAGTCTATAAAGAAAGGAAAAACACATCGCAAATATTAGTAAGAATATAAATGCAAGATTGCATGCAGGGCACATGGCTCAAAGCGTTAAGAGAACGCAATGCCAATGCAGTCTGGTAGTTTGGATGCCAGCCAGCCCGGATAAAACACTACGACTAAATGCTTGGTCGCATGGAAACTAGTCAGTGAATTACCATTCCGCTATATAAAATTTTGCATTCAATTCTTTCTAATACCTATAATTACAAAATTAACGTATAAATATATACATTGGATTCAATCCACAAATAAAACTTCATACACATTAGGGGTATGACATTTTTCTAACACCTATTTTACATGGCACCACGTGATGAGAAATAGTGAAAATATAATAACTGCGTTTTTATTTTTTCATTTTATTGCAAAAACTTCACGCAGAAATAAAAAATAAAATTTGAATGCAAATTCCATACATTTGCCAAATTAAAAGGCAATGAACTTATTTGCGCCTTTTTTTGTTCGTTTTATTTTGCTCGTCTTTCGTATTTTATTTGTATTTCTGCACAACACATAGTCCAGGTTCAAACAGAGCAACTCGGTATTGCTATTATCGGCGATTCTCTTTTGGTGTTGCTCAAGCTCAAAGTTGTCCTGTTTGAACTCGACATAACGATTATTAGAGCAAATGGCTTATGAAATAATCAAAGCGCGTGTCATCAACTTGCCAATTACATATAAGGTTTGTTTATTGGGCTGCTCTAGCTTACGCCAGATTGAGATATTTCACAAAATTGTGTTTAACGAACACTTTTCTTGCTCTAGGTTGCTCTATCTTTTGTTTCATGACTACGCTCAAAACAAAACTAGAGTAATCCAGATCACAAATTTCTGTTCTAGCTTTTTTTATGGAGTAAGTTAGAGCAGAGAAGCAATTGTCAGTCAGAAAAAAAATTAATTTTTGAAAACTTCAAAAAAATTAGCTTACAAGAAAGTCAATCTTTTGTATACGTGAATTTGCATTAATTTTGAAGATTTAAACAAAAAACCCAAATAAAAAGAAAATATCGAGATTCAAGTGTTTCATGGCATTTCTGCTCTGAGTTGCTCTATTTCTATTTTGACAGCTGCCCTGCTCTGCTCTGCTCTAACCTGCTCTGAATTTTTTTTTGGTCAGTAAACACACCTATAGTTTGCTTTTGGTCTCTTATCTTTCGAGGTGCCAGTTTTAATAATGTCTTTTAAAAAAAGTGCTGATGAAGTTTTAAAAAATGCAAAGCAATGGAAAAGTAACTTAACCATCTTTGAAAAATCCAAGAATAAAGGAAGAGATATTAATAACATTGAAAAAGCTTTAAGTGAACTGTGCAAGATTCCAAAACAGACCACTATAATAGGAAGGTATAATGAGTTAGCGAAAACGGAAAAATTAAAAAAGAAAAGATGCCAGACTATTACAAATGAAATGATTGATTTGTGGTCTAAACTAAACTTTCCAAGCATAAGACGTTCATCTATAGAACGGAAAATAACCAAAATTTTAAATGATTATTCAACATTTCTAAAATATCCGGGTGGAAGAAATGTCCTATTGAGGTTCAACAAGTTATGTGATATAACTAATTTAAAAGGTATTTGGCTAAGTACTGAGGACAAAGCGTTATATCAACTTCAAATATCTACGAATGGAGAAGTTGGATACAGGACATCTAAAGCTCTTGATGTGCATCCCTCCAAAGGTGCTCTTTTTAAACAAAATGATGAAGAAAATGTTAAAAGCACCTTGTATATTAATGAAAATGAACTCGACAGTTCTACATCATCAACCGAAACTATCCAGCAATCGTACAGTCTATCTGATTCTGAATATGAAGCTCCTTCAAGAATCAAACAAGTGAAGTGTTCAACTAAAGCGGCAGTGGCAATGGTTACTAAAGCCAGTGTTAGCACCAAAAATGCCGCTAAAATAGGTAATGAGTTGGCAAAAGAAGGAATTGATTTAGCAACACCGTCACAATCTGGTATTTACAAAGCATCGATAAAAGCAGCGCAACGTTTGGAGAAAAATTATAAAACTGTTTTAAGAGATGATATTTGGTGTGTTCATTTTGATGGCAAGAAATTTGGGGAAAAAGAAAGTGCAGGCCGTTGTGTTGACAAATGAAACAAAAGAAGTAAGGGTAGCGGTCATGGTTCTTGAAAACGGAAAAAGTTTGACAATTTTTGAAGGTATCTATTTATTAATATATTTTTAAAGCTTTAATTAATTTTCTATAAATTTCGAAGCAATTAAGAATGTCCTGGATAAATTTCAGCTGTGGAATTCCGTTAAAATGATAGTTTGTGATACAACAAACGTTAATAAGGGAAAAAATAATGGAGTCGTAAAGTCACTACAGACATGTTTTGAGAAAAAAGGTTTGTCCCCGCCGCAGTATATTGGTTGCCAGCATCACCTGCTAGATTTAATTTTGAAGCATGTAATGGATGAGTTACTTGTTGGAAAGTCAATATCGCCAAACATCTCTTAAGATATTTTTTCCGAATTGATAAATAACTACGACAATCTGAAACAAAACTACAAACAAACCGGAGATAAATTAGAAATAAAATCTATAAAATGCCGTGATGATATGCAATTTTTGTATGAACTAGGACAAGGTTTTAAACACTATCAGATAAACAACAAATTTCCATACATAAAATTCAAAGTTCTTCCATCGCTCAGCAACGCTCGCTGGAATTCAAGAGCTATTCTTGCGATTTTAACGTTCATTCTCATCCCTGAACACAGAATAAAACTTTTGCCAATTTGCCAATTCATATGCAGTTCATGGTATGACGTATGGTTCTCTGATCACCGTTTCCAAATAAATGATTTTGCAAGTTTGGAAAAATCCGTAAAGCAATTTAAAACTGCTCATAAGTGTTTTCTTAAACACTGGGTAAAGGAAGATTCTGTCATTTCGAATTTAAAGCGAACTAATATCTGCGCTGAAAGAGCCATTAAAGTCATACAGGAATTATACCCTAATTGTAAATCTGATTCTACTTTAAATCTTAAATTTATCTCATCTAATATGAAAATAAATAAATAAATAACTACAAATTTATAAACAATTATTGCATAACAACCTAAACATTCCGCTGTTGTAAATGAAAATTTGACTGCTTCTTGCTTGCAGATAACATTCAAATTTTATTTTTTGTTTCTGCGTGAAGTTTTTGCAATAAAATGAAAAAATAAAAACGCAGTTGTCATTTTATCACTATTCCTCATCATATGGTGCTATGTAAAATAATGTTTTCCAAAAAATTGTTAAAAGTCATATTAGGGGATACATACAAACATTTCCGCTCCCCATGTACAAGAACCAAAAAACCGGAAATATACACCATGTGGTTCACATGAAAAGAAGGAAATAGCTTCAAAAAGCTCGCCATATACAAATTTACTTGCTTCCTGTTATCACATTGGATCATAGGGTGTACAAGAAGTCTATAAAGTAAGGAAAAACACATGGCAAATATTAGTAAGAATATAAATGCAAGATTGCATGCAGGGCACATGGCTCAAAGCGTTAAGAGAACGCAATGCCAATGCAGTCTGGTAGGTTCGATGCCAGCCAGACCGGATAAAACACTACGTCTAAATGCTTGGTCGCATGGAAACTAGTCAGTGAATTACCATTCCGCTGTATAAAATTTTGCATTCAATTCTTTCTAATACCTATAATTACAAAATCTATATATATAAAAATGAAATGGTGTATAATTGTAACGCTAAAACTCGAAAACGGCTGAACCAAATGAAATACTTCCTGTGGGGGATTTGTTTGTTATTACCACGCGCAGGTCATGTCTTAAAATCAGAACAAAATATTAAGGGGGCGTCGCACCTCCCATACAAACTGAATTTTTGAAGTTGAATATCTTCAAAAGTGTTTAAGTTAGGAACATGAAAATTGGTACAGAGCTACAGGATAACAGCACCACTCTCACCTATAAAACTGGGGGTTATCCAATAAGGGGGCGTGGTACCTCCCATACAAACTAAAGTTTTTAAGCAGAATATCTGTGAAAGGGTTCAAGGTAGGGACCTGAAAATTGGTATAGACCTATATGGTATCAAAAGCCTTCTTACACATAAAAGAAGGGGTAATCGGAAAAGGGGGCGTGGCACCTCCCATACAAACTGAATTTTTCAAGGTGAATATCTTCAAAAGTGTTTAAGGTAGGAACATGAAAATTGGTATAGAGGGGCGTGGTACCTCCCATACAATCTATATATATAAAAATGAAATGGTGTTCAGTCGTTACGCTAAAACTCGAAAACGGCTGAACCAAATCATATACTTCCTTTAAGGGGTTTGTTTGTTATTACCACGCGCAGGTCATGTTATAAAATCAGAACAACATATTAGGGGGGTGTGGCACCTCCCATACAAACATTTTTCAAGGTGAATATCTCTAAATGGGTTTAAGAAAGGTACCTGGAAATAGGTACAGACCTTTAGGATAACAACACCATTCTCACCCATAAAACTGGGGGTTAACCAAAAAGGGGGCGTGGCACCTCCCATACGAATGAAATACTTCATAGTCGATATCTCTGGAAGTATTCATGTTAGACCACTGAAATTTGGTAAGGGATTACATGAGATCGACCCCTACCACCTCCAAAAAAGCTGGGGATAACAAAAACGGGGGCGTTGCACCTCCCATACAAATGAAATATTTCATAGTCGATATCTCTGGAAGTATTCATGTTAGACCACTGAAATTTGGTAAGGGGTTATATGAGATCGATCCCTACCACCTCCAAAAAAACTGGGGATAACGAAAAAGGGGGCGTGGCACATCTCATACGAATGAAATACTTCATAGTCCATATCTCTGAAAGTACTTATGTAAGACCACTGAAACGTGGTTAGAGGTTAGATGAAGTCGAGCCCTACCACCTCCAAAAAAAACTAGGGTAACGAAAAAGGGGGTGTGGCACCTCCCATACGAATGAAATACTTCATAGTCCATATCTCGGGAAGTGTTTAGGTTAGACCACTGAAATTTCTTGAGGAGTTAAATAAGATTAATCCCATCATCTCCAAAAAAACTGGAGTTAAAGAAAAAGGGGGCGTGGCACCTCCCATACGAAGGAAACATTTCATAGCCCATATCTCTGCAAGTATTTATGTTAGACCACTGAAATTTGGTGAGGGTTTATATGTGATCGATCCCTAATACCTCCCAAAAAACTCGGGTTAACGATAAAGGGGGCGTGGCACCTCCCATACGAATAAAATACTTCATAGTCCATATCTCTAAAAGTATTTAGGTTAGACCACTGAAATTTTGTGAGGAGTTATATAAGATCAATCCCGGACACCTCCAAAAAAAACTGGGGATAAGGAAAAAGGGGGCGTGGTTTCTCCTATATGAAGGAGATAGGGATATGGTTTAAAATATATATAGGCATCGGGTTAGAGAAACAGACAGGGAAATAAATTTGTGGCAGGACAACGTCTGCCGGGTCAGCTAGTTAACGTATAAATATATACATTGGATTCAATCCACAAATAAAACTTCATATACATACAAACATTTCCGCTCCCCATGTACACGAACCAAAAAACCGGAAATATACACCTTGTGTTCACATGAAAGGAAGGAAATAGCTTCAAAAAGCTCGTCATATACAAATTTACTTGCTTCCTGTTATCACATTGGATCATAGGGTGTACAAGAAGTCTATAAAGTAAGGAAAAACACATGGCAAATATTAGTAAGAATATAAATGCAAGGTTGCATGCAGGGCACATGGCTCAAAGCGTTAAGAGAACGCAATGCCAATGCAGTCTGGTAGGTTCGATGCCAGCCAGACCGGATAAAACACTACGTCTAAATGCTTGGTCGCATGGAAACTAGTCAGTGAATTACCATTCCGCTGTATAAAATTTTGCATTCATTTCTTTCTAATACCTATAATTACAAAATTAACGTATAAATATATACATTGGATTCAATCCACAAATAAAACTTCATATACATACAAACATTTCCGCTCCCCATGTACAAGAACCAAAAAACCGGAAATATACACCCTGTGGTTCACATGAAAGGAAGGAAATAGCTTCAAAAAGCTCGCCATATACAAATTTACTTGCTTCCTATTATCACCTTGGATCATAGGGTGTACAAGAAGTCTATAAAGTAAGGAAAAACACATGGCAAATATTAGTAAGAATATAAATGCAAGATTGCATGCAGGGCTAATGGCTCAAAGCGTTAAGAGAACGCAATGCCAATGCAGTCTGGTAGGTTCGATGCATTTTGCATTCAATTGCATGCAGGGCAAATGGCTCAAAGCGTTAAGAGAACGCAATGCCAATACAGTCTGGTAGGTTCGATGCCAGCCAGACCGGATAAAACACTACGTCTAAATGCTTGGTCGCATGGAAACTAGTCAGTGATTTACCATTCCGCTGTATAAAATTTTGCATTCAATTCTTTCTAATACCTTTAATTACAAAAAAACACGTATAAATATATACATTGGATTCAATCCACAAATAAAACTTCATATACATGCAAACATTTCCGCTGCCCATGTACAAGAACCAAAAAACCGGAAATATACACCCTGTGGTTCACATGAAAGGAAGGAAATAGCTTCAAAAAGCTCGCCATATACAAATTTACTTGCTTCCTGTTATCACCTTGGTTCATAGGGTATACAAGAAGTCTATAAAGTAAGGAAAAACACATGGCAAATATTAGTAAGAATATAAATGCAAGATTGCATGCAGGGCACATGGCTGAAAGCGTTAAGAGAACGCAATGCCAATGCAGTCTGGTAGGTTCGATGCCAGCCAGACCGGATAAAACACTACGTCTAAATGCTTGGTCGCATGGAAACTAGTCAGTGAACTACCATTCCGCTGTATAAAATTTTGCATTCAATTCTTTCTAATACCTATAATTACAAAATTAACGTATAAATATATACATTGGATTCAATCCACAAATAAAACTTCATATACATACAAACAATTCCGCTCCCCATGTACAAGAACGAAAAAACCGGAAATATACACCCGGTGGTTCACATGAAAGGAAGGAAATAGCTTCAAAAAGCTCGCCATATCGTCCCCTTTTTGCGTTTTTATCGTAACCACCATTTTTTCGAAATTTACTTTTTGATGCAAATTTGTTCATCATCCCTTAGCGCATCATCTGGTAAAATTTTATAGCTGAAATCCTCACAGTTATGTCAAAAAATGGCTATCTTTTTTATCGTATCCACCAATTCATAAGTGAAAAAAATAAAAAAAAAATTTAAAAAATGCTCTCCTGTAAAATTTCCTTTTTGGCGTTTACGATAAAAACGCAAAAAGGGGACGATATACAAATTTACTTGCTTCCTGTTATCACCTTGGATCATAGGACGTACAAGAAGTCTATAAAGTAAGGAAAAACACATGGCAAATATTAGTAAGAATATAAATGCAAGATTGCATGCAGGGCACATGGCTCAAAGCGTTAAGAGAACGCAATGCCAATGCAGTCTGGTAGGTTCGATGCCAGCCAGACCGGATAAAACACTACGACTAAATGCTTGGTCGCATGGAAACTAGTCAGTGAATTACCATTCCGCTGTATAAAATTTTGCCTTCAATTCTTTCTAATACCTATAATTACAAAATTAACGTATAAATATATACATTGGATTCAATCCACAAATAAAACTTCAAAAATATTTTTTGTTGTTGTTTTTTTAGAGAAAGCGGGCACCGATTTAAAAAAAAAAAAATATGTTTTATAGCTTATACTATCCTCTAACTACTACTACTAATGGCGGCGATATACCAACAGGTTATCATAACCTCTAACGAGATTTTTAGCCGAGCTTCTCTTTCCAACTTGTGGTGTGTTGCTTTTGAGTTTTTCCTACAAGTTGGCGGGACCTACAGTTTTTTGCCGACTCTGAACGGCACTTGCAAAGCAAATGAATTTTTTGCTGAGAAGTTTCTCATGGCAGAAATACACCCGGAGAGTTTGCCAAACTACTGCCGAGGGGCGACCCCGCTTAGAAAAATTGTTTTTCTAAATAATTTTTGATGTTACTTTTGCCGGGCATCGAACCGCCACGACTTAGTGTAGAAGGCCGAACACTTAACCGCTACACCACGGCGGCCGCCAACTAAATTTTTGATTAATAAATTTTGAGATTTAAAATAATAAACATTCTATAAGAATATATCTAATTTAATTATTAATTTTGTGGCCTAAATATACTATCCTCTAAAGATTTTGAAAAAATTGGCAAGGTGTTTTTTGATTTTCTCGAGAAATTAATTTTTTAGTTTTGGGTTGTAGAATACGGGCAACGCAATTTTCGTCGCAGCCCTTAAGAATACTTTTTGTAACTATTTTCTATTTGAAAACATTTTAAAAATGTATTAACACTTT
Source organism: Campiglossa producta (assembly GCA_964058755.1). Classification (NCBI taxonomy): domain Eukaryota; kingdom Metazoa; phylum Arthropoda; class Insecta; order Diptera; family Tephritidae; genus Campiglossa; species Campiglossa producta. Next base: position 77,024,124 of record CAXKVI010000002.1, read on the forward strand.
TATTTTATACCCATTTCCTCACCACCCAAGGGGTAGAGTGTATTTGCCGCGTTCACTTTTATGTGGTATCCCCAGTAGGCCTAATCCACAAGCTCACAAGTTGGTTTTGCTCAAAAAAAGGAAAAATGAAGTTACAAAAAAAATATATTTTATTTTAATATTAAAATAAAACATTTTAAACTGAAGGGAAGAACTTTCGTCAAGAGTAGCAACTTTCTTACATTGAATTTTGTTATTTTCAATTGGAAAAATGGAATGAAAACTTCGTGTACCCGCATTTTCGAATCGTTTCGATAAGAACAGTTTTACTTCTTTATAAATTTGTTCTTCACTAGTTCAAAAAATGCTTGAGGGGAAGAAATCGGCCCTGTATCAGGATTTTATGGATTTTACAAACACAGACGGTATGTGTTCCGCAACTATTGGCTAGAACGCATTGCTTCGGACGTAGATTCGCAAATTTGCTAAAACATACTTTTATTTCCGGATATAAAGATTTGAATTTTACGTAAGCTTCTTTTAAGTTACAAAGAATTAAATGTTTCTGTAATTTAATTTTTTTCCCATCAACTTGTAAAACAGAAAGGCAATATTTTAGTCCGGGCATAACACGACTTATTGCTGCTGTAATATTTATACATAAATGTAAGGTAGAAAGTAGGGTGTCTTTCTGGTGGTGTTTGCGCCTTGCACATACCAGCGCCACCTCAAATCGTCGACTCGTAGGTGCATGCACCCTCCTCCTCCAAGCGGGGGTGGAGCCTCCTCGTGGTGACACCTGGTAACGCTTCGGCGGCTAATTCGAGCGGCGACCTCCCCCCCCCCTTTTTTTTAACCTGATCTCCTTCCGCTGTTTTCAGCCTCTATCACAGCCCCCCCCCCCCCCCCCCCATCCCTTCCCACACTTCCTTTTTCTGTAAGGGCTGGATCAAGGTGTCATACGACCCGTGCCGATGATCAACCTGGCTGGGGGCCCTTAAATAGCCCAGTCGCGAACGGAGTGCTTCGGATACCGGGCGACCTCCGATTCTATTTAGCCTTACCTGGGTAATGCGGATCTCTGCCCGGGTGGACCATCCCCCTCTCCGCCACTCGTGGGAATATGGAAGAGAAAAAAATTATAAACTCAAATAAAAACAAGGAGTCTGGCTCTCCGGTAAAGAAGCCAACAGGAGCTCGCTCCGCTAAGACGGTCACGGTCAAACCGGGCCCAAATAGGAGAGCTGGCAGGACACCCCAGCGATTCAACGCTGCTGCGGCAGCTAGACAAAATAGGGCCGAGTGCAAAACCGGTCCGAGTAGTCCAGTGAGCGGCGCCTCTTCTAGAAGTGTCGATCGGGAGGCCAGCATAGCAGGTATCTCCAACCCTGTAGCCTCTACCAGCGGTCTTGCCAGACAGCGTACAGCATCTGGTGAGTTCTTGGCTGGGGGCTCCAAGGGTGCTGGAGGTACTTGCGTTGGGGCCAAGGACTTGCCAAGACAAAATAGGGCCGAGTGCAAAACCGGTCCGAGCAGTGCAGTGAGCGGCGCCTCTTCTAGAGGTGGCGCTCGCGAGTCCAGCAATGCAGGTGTCTCCAACCCTGTAGCCTCTACCAGCGGGCTTGCCAGTCAGCGTTCAGCGTCTGGTGAGTCCATGGCTGGGGGCTTCAAGGGTGCTGGAGGCAACCCACAAAGGCCAGCCACCAAGACAAGCGGTCTGCAGCCCGGATCCTTTACAGGAATGCGACCTCACCGACAAGGGAGGAAGATGTTTCTGCGGAGGCCTGGGCGAAGCTCCAGCGAGACCTTGCGTGGGCTTGGCGAATAGTGCCTGATTTCAAGGTGGAGCTTTATGGCGCAAACAAGGGGGAGTCATCTAAGCGTAATCGCTCAGTAGAGGAGACTACCCCTACGGCACCGAAGAGGGCCAAAACACAAGGAGGCTGGACAAGGTCTTTCGCGGACATAGCCAAGGATCGCAAGATCATTGGCATCATCGACGAGAGCAACGCTGACGGCAGGATCCCCAAACAACAGTGGAGGTGGATCGAGGCCGCGCTTGCTAAGGTTTCAGTCCAGGTGAAAAGGGATAACCCTGGACCGCCACCCAACTACACCGATGCAGGGTGGTATCAAGGCAATGTCAAACTCATTGCCTGCGATGACAAGAGGTCCGTGGATCTATACAGGATCGGAATTGAGCGCATAGGAGAAGTTTATCCGGGCGCGCGCCTGAGGGTAGTGGACGCGGTCGATATCCCGCAACGCCCAAGGGCTAGAGCCTGGGTTCCAGCGACACCCTCGGAACCATCCGAAATCCTTGACGTTCTGCAGGAATATAACCCAGAGCTACCTACACAGAACTGGAGGGTGGTCAATGTTGCCAAGACCGACAAGGCAACTATGCAGATAGTACTGCTACACGATGAGGCAAGTATCGAGGCTCTGGCCCGGTGCAACTACACAGTACGGTATGGGTACAGAAAAGCGGTGCTCAAAGTCTATAAGGCCGATGCTGAAGCTGTTGCCAGTTCTGCATCTCTTGCTGAGGTGAACCCCTCCCCCAGCGACAACGAAATGGTCGTGGACGACAATGGGTCAGTTGCGTCAGGGAAACGGAGCGGCTACGCCTCGTTTGGCTCGGACGGTAGCTCGACTCTCTGGAGGCTTTACTCCGAGAGTCAGCTTCTGAGCGAGGACGATGCGGACGCGACGCTCACGGAGGAGAGCGGCAAAAAACATGATGAGGGTTCTCCAAATTAACCTTCATCATAGCAAAGCAGCTTCGGCTGCACTTCTACTGCAGCTCTCAAAAGGTGCAGTAGACATTGTTCTGGTCCAGGAGCCATGGATCACTGGTGATAGGATCTGTGGCTTGAGGACCCCTACATACAAGCTCTACAGCGCTATAGGAAAAGGTAAGCCTCGAACGTGTATTTTAGCCAAAGCAAATATTAACGCTCTTCTTTTACCCCAATTCAGTGACGGAGACTTGACAGCGATTAGCGTCGAGGGGCTGGGTAGGGGGTGCAGGTTTGCATCCTTCTATCTGGCCCACGATCACCAAGGTCCAATACCACCAGGGATCTTTCAAGAGCTCGTGAGTTCTACCAAACCGCGTGACGACATTATCGTGCTAGGCGGCGACGCAAATGCCCATCACAACCAATGGGGCAGCACTGACACAAATGAGCGAGGTGAGTCACTCTATAATTACTTACTAGGCACTAATCTAAGTATATGCAACAGGGGAAACGACCCCACTTTCGTAACAAAAAACCGCGAGGAAGTCCTCGACATTACGTTGGTCACTGACTCCTACAGTGACCTCGTTGAATCGTGGAGAGTCTCAAAAGAACACTCCTTCTCAGACCATAAGTATATTAGTTTCTCCTTAGCAGAGTCAACACAAGCCCGAAATATATACAAAATGTTAGGAAAACAAACTGGGGTTACTACCAAAAGCTTATTTGCAAAAACTTGTCAAATAAGCTGGTAACACCTAGAAACGATAAAGAGCTAGATGATCTCGTCAGCTCCTTCAATAATCAATGCAAGCTCGCTTTAGATAAAGCGTGCCCGCCTAAAAAGATAGCTGAAACACATAAACCACCGTGGTGGTCGCCCGTTCTAGATAATCTCAGAAGGACATGTAGAGCAGCTTTTAACAAAGCCAAACAGGACGGCTGCGAAGCATCCTGGGCACTTCACAAAACTAAGCTAAGTAATTACAAAAGAGAAATCCGCAAGGCCAAACGGGTCTCTTGGATGAACTTCTGCAGTGATATCAAATCAACATCCGCAGCATCGCGCCTTAGGAGGGTGCTCTCTAAATCGCCAGCAACACTGAGCTACGTGCAAAAGCCGGATGGGAATTGGACCGATTCGAGTACGGATACCATGAACCTGCTTCTGGATACACACTTTCCGACATGCATAGACATGTCTACTACAACGATCAGTGGAGAAACGCTCTCTGATCAGCTAATACAGGAAATTACCGATGAGAAAAAGCTGGACTGGGCCTTATGCAGGCTCAAGCCGTTTAAGTCGCCAGGTCCGGACGGAATATTCCCGGCCCAGCTACAACAAACATCCGAGATTATTAAGCCTTGGCTAATAACTATGTTTGTAATCTGCCTCAGGCTCAACTACGTACCTGCATCATGGAGAGAGGTTAAGGTCGTATTTATCCCTAAATCCGGGAAACCATCCCATTCTAAACCTAATGATTTAAGGCCTATAAGCCTATCTTCTTTTCTTCTTAAGACTCTGGAAAGACTCTTGGAGGACTATGTCAGAAGATCGATAGACGCAACTCATCTTTCGCGGGCCCAACACGCCTATAGCAAGGGCAGATCTACCGATACTGCCTTGCATTCCCTGGTATCTGCTATAGAAAAGTCACTTGACATTAGGGAATATACACTGGTGGCTTTCCTCGATATAGCAGGTGCCTTCAATAACGTTCTACCGGAAGCTATTACCTCGGCGTTGACGGAGCTGCGGGTCGACACCTGCCTCGTTGAGTTTATCCGCAAACTGCTTGTTAGCAGAAGGATTACAACAGAGTTAGGTGGAATTTCGATTCACAGACCTGTTAACAGGGGTACCCCACAAGGAGGTGTTCTCTCTCCGCTACTTTGGTTGGTTACGGTAAATCAACTCCTACGTCTTATGAAAGCAGAAGGCTACTAAGTAATTGCGTACGCCGATGATGATGGGGTGTAAAAGAAGGTCGCCTCCCAGTTGGTGCACCCTGGGTAACGCTAAATGACCTACATAGCCTACACGGCTAGTTTCTTGTATTGCCGGTTCTACGAGAACGGTACCAGTACTTGTGCTGTACCCATCGTGCCGAAACGACCCGGGCCGTTTTCTTATATCGACCCGGCCAAGAGCAATACACTCGGGGTGGCCCTGTCTGACATTTAGGCAGGGCTACACCTCGCTACAACAACAACAACAACAACAACATGATATCTGCGTTATCATGCGGGGAAAATTCCCTCAAACTCTTTGCAATTTAATGGAGACAGCTCTATCTAAAGTATGCGACTGGGCGAATTCTTCGGGTTTAGAAGTTAATCCCGAGAAAACCGAACTGGTCCTCTTCACTAGAAGGTACAAAATACCGAACCTTTCACCACCAACAATTGGAAACACGACTTTGACACTTAGTGACAAAGTCAAATACCTAGGAGTTATTCTGGACAGAAAACTTCTCTGGAGCGACAACATAGCGGAACGAGTGAAAAAAGCTACGTGCGCGCTGTTTACCTGCAAGAGAGCAATTGGTATATCGTGGGGGTTTTCCCCCAAAGTAATACACTGGATATACACAGCCATTGTTCGCCCAATTCTACTGTACGGAGTGCTGGTTTGGTGGCCGGCACTAACTAAGAACACGTACCTTAAGCAACTACAAAAAGTTCAAAGGAGTTCGGAGCTCTGCATAACCGGGGCCCTCGGGTCCAACCCAACAGAAGCACTAAATACCATGCTGCATCTTCCACCACTCGATTTGGTGGCGAAGGAGGTAGCTGTGATCACGGCTCTGCGAATAAGGGAAACAGGCGTTTGGATGCACGGAACAAGTGGACACGCCACAATCTTAGGCTCTCACGCTCCTGTTAACATACCATCACACACTGACTATTGCACGCCAAATAACGTGTTTGTTAGGAATTATGAGGTGAAAATACCAACAAGACGAGAATGGGATAACAGACCACATACTGTCCAGAACGCCATTAACATATTCACTGATGGCTCTAGGCTTGATGGGAAGGTGGGAGGTATCTTTTCACCGGATCTGGGACTAGAAATCTCTTTTCGTCTTCCCGATCACTGCAGCGTGTACCAAGCGGAAATGCTGGCTATACACGGCGCAGTTAAAAGCTTGGTGTCTACGCCCCGAAACGGCAAACGAATATTCATTTTCTCAGACAGTCAGGCCGCGCTAAAGGCACTGAACTCATGTGTCGACAACACAAAGTCGCTAACTGAATGCCGCAGATCTCTTAACGAGATGGCTCAGCACTTCGGTATCAGCCTTATTTGGGTACCTGGTCACAGGGATATTGAAGGCAACTGTAAAGCGGATGAGCTGGCAAGGAAGGGTACCACCACTAATCTCCTTCCAGGAAATGATTTGGTAAGCATTCCCATGGCCGCTTTCAAACTTCGTGCGAGCACAAATACCATACAAAGAGCAAATACGCTCTGGTCAAGTCTCTCGACATGCGAGATATCCAGGTCAACTTGGCCTTCTTATAATAAAGGGCGTACTAATTGCCTGCTGACCCTTAATAAATCGGGCATTTCTTCTTTGGTAAGGGTCTTAACAGGACACTGTTTAATAGGCACGCATGGTGCTAGGATGGGCGTCACATCTCATGACTACTGTCGCAGCTGCAGATGTATTGAGGAGGAAGAGAGCGTTCAGCATCTGCTGTGTCAATGCCCCGCACTTAGTAGAAGACGTTTGGCTATACTCGGCCAACCGTTCCTCGACGACCTCGTTGAGGTATCAAAAATGGAAATTAAGGCGTTAGCCAAATTTATTGATTCCACGAACTGGTTTGTCAGTCTGCCTGGAGTGTGAGCTTGGGTTTTCGGACATGGGGGAGGTGTAGTGACCGTGTGGGGTATCACAATGGGCCTATTTTTCTGGCCTAAGTGTTGGACGGGGTCGGTGTACTCTGTCCTGCCCTTTTTAACCTAACCTAACCTAAGGTAGAAAGTAACAAAGTTCATAAATTGCATGGGTGGTGAGGAAATGGGTATAATATAAAAGTGTTAAAATACATTTTTAAAATGTTTTCAAATAGAAAACAATTACAAAAAGTATTCTTATTGCTGGCGAAGCATTAAAAAAAACTTTTAAGGTCAATTATGGAGGGCTGAGTAAAGCTGCGACGAAAATTGCGTTGCCCGTATCCTACAACCCAAAACTAAAAAAATTAATTTCTCGAGAAAATCAAAAAACACCTTGCCAATTTTTTCAAAATCTTTAGAGGATAGTATATTTAGGCCACAAAATTAATAATTAAATTAGATATATTTTTATAGAATGTTTATTATTTTAAAGGGGTGTAATGGGGTGTGGTTGCTGAGTGACCGCGCTCAATCCCGACTCTTGCGTCCTCGTTCGTGCACTCTGGGCAACGTTGAGCTACCTAGGCTCGCGGCAGAAAGAGAGGGAGCCCCGGTGGGGCCACTCTGACATACTTGGTTTAAGGGCTCACCGGGGTCTTTTTCGCAGCGTCTGTACACCATGAGGTGCGGCTGTAAGCGAGCGTCTGTCTTGAAGCAAGCGGCTCGCTATATAAATGTGCAAAACTTTTCCCTCCCAATACAGGGTGTTATGCGATACCGTGCCCATTGGACGTTTGCAGCCGGGAGGCAAATCGTGGCTGTAGTCGAACGGAGCCTCACTGATACCGGGCCGCCTCAGGGAGTAACTATGGTCTTACCGCGGTACCGGCGGACGACACACTTCCTCTTACACTACCCTTGACCCTAAGCTGGCCTTGTCCGGCGAGGGGTCGTACGAACAAGATGAAGAACACACAAAATACAAAGCAATTAACGACTTCGTTTACTCCGCAGCAGAGAAGAACTATGCTGGAGCAAGCGAAAACACAACGCCGGAGGACAAACTCCGCCTCAAAGTTAACTGGGAGGCCGACAGCGATGGAAACTACGGGTCAGTCATCCCCCAAACTGCTATCAAGTAAGAGTGACTTGATGGGAGCAAGCAGCAGTGCGGCTGCCTACGCAGTCAAGCAGAAAACGGCGGAAGCTAAACTTCCATCAAGCGCTGGTACGAAACCCAATCTCTTCACATCTGGGGCAATGGTCTCACATCCTGGTTTCAGAGTTTCGAAAGAGAACGACGACGCCGCAAAGGGAGAGACCGCGATGGCAACTACGAGTCTGAATCCCCCCCAAGAGGCATCTCCCCGACGCTTTGCGTACTGGGATAAAAGAAAGGCCGCAAGGATCCTTAAAAAATATGAGGGAGCATCGCAGGAGAAGCTGTCGCCGGAAGAAAGGAAGATGGTGGAGGAAGCGAAAGCTCTGATACCAAATTTCCGGAGGCCATATGTGCCTAAGAGGGTGAACGGTAATCCCTTCAAACGCCAGAGATCGGACGGAGAGGTAAACCCCCATCCGAAGCGGCATCAGTTCAACCCCGTAGTGGGAAAACTCAGCTTTGCTGAAGTAACGAAGGACAGAATCCTTATAGGTTTCATTGACCGGTGGCTGTATGTCCGGAATGAAATGGGCAGGGCCCTCCTCGACTTAATGCGTGAGTCTCCGGGTAGTCCGCCGCGAGGTACTGACGCGGGCTGGCACCAAGGTCAGATCAAAATATTCGCGTGCGAGGATGCAAGAACTGTCGCACTGTATAAGGCAGCAGTTGCAAGACTGGGTGAAGTCTACCCAGGGGCAAGACTAGATGTCGTCGACTGGAAGGACATTCCTGCTCGGCCAAGGGCAAGGGCATGGATTCCTGCCGTCCCTGCAGAACCCGAGAATATTCTTGAGATGCTGCAGGTCTGGAATCCGTCTCTCCCGACGCAGGATTGGGGCGTCAATCTGGTCGATGATGTGGTTGGGCCCAATAGACAGGTGGTTATCACTCTGAATAAGGAGGCGCTCGAGCCCCTTAAACGGTGCAACGGACGAGTGCATTACGGCTTGGGTCAGATCGTGATCCACGTATACCGTGGCGATGCACAGCGCGCTGCTATTCCGGACGCTCCGGAGGACTCGGAGATCGGGGCATCGGAAGGGGAAGCAGAGGAGTCTGACGCGGAAAGTATGTTATCCGCCACGTCAAATTGCGATGGTGCTGCGAACAACTCGGCGCTAGAAGAAAGCCTGCTTGACGAAGAAGGCCTCGACGCCACGATCGTGGCTAAACCTGAGCACACTAACGTTGATGCTGCTTCAGACAGCAGGGTTCCCGCCACGCCAAATCGTGCAGGTGCTCTGAACCACTCCTCGTTGAGAGACAGCCCCCGGAACAGGCCAGACCTCGACGACACGCTGGCGGCAGGGAAGTCTGAGCTCTCTCATGTTGGTGGTGCTTCAGATAAATCTGCACAAATCTAAAGCAGCCTCGGCTATTTTAAGCAGTCGTCTTTCTAAAGGCGACGTAGACGTGGTCCTTATCCAAGAGCCCTGGGTCAATAGCTCTAGGATCTGTGGATTGGGGACTAAGGGGTACAAGCTCATCCAAGCCAATGATGAGGGCAAGGTCAGAACCTGTATTTTGGTAAAGTCTGAGCTAAACACCTTTCTATTACCCAACTACTCAAATGGTGACGTTACAGCTGCCAGCTTAACAGTCGGCAGCACCAGCCTAACGATGGCGTCGGTCTATATGCCCTATGACGCCGAAGAACCTCCTCCACAAAAGGAGGTGAAAGATCTGGTGGATAATTTCTGTACGGGCCATCTTATTATTGGAACTGACGCTAATGCTCATCACGTCCAGTGGGGAAGCTAGGGGCGAGTCTCTGTTTGACTACCTACTAACAACTAACCTGGTGGTTTGTAACGTGGGTAACGAGCCTACTTTTATAACTAAAGCTCGTAGGGAGGTTATAGACCTCACTGTTTGTAGCGAAGGCGCTTATGAGTGGGTCAGAAAATGGCGTGTTCTTGATGAGCATTCATTTTCTGACCATCGGTACATAGAAATTGTGTTAGACTTTATTGTTGAGCAGCCAGTTATGAAACGAAATCCACGCAACACTAACTGGCAGCTACATAACCAAATATTAGCTAGGGACCTACCAGTATTACCTCCACAAGCCCCCTCATCAGTGGGAGAACTGGATGATCTGGTAACGACCCTTACAACGGCGCTCTCAAATGCCCTAGAGCAGGCTTGTCCAGTACCAAATCCACGCGGCAAACATAGACCCCACTGGTGGTCTTACGACCTGGATTCGTTCCGTATATCATGCAGGAAGCAATTTAACAAGGCCAAGAGCATCGGTACGGAGCCTGAATGGCTCGAATATAAAGCTAAACTGAGGGCCTATAAAAAGGCTCTAAGGCAAGCGAAGAGAACTTCGTGGAGAAATTTCTGCACCGGGGTCGAAAAAGTCGATGATACAGCGAGACTTAGACGAGTGCTATCAAAAACTCAAACAGCCATTAGCTATTTACGGAAGCCTGACGGATCTTGGACCAGCACGGAAGGGGAAACCCTGGAGCTGCTCCTGAACACACACTTTCCGGGGAACTTGTATGATGCACCTGTAGCATCTGCAACAAACCTGGCGGTAAACATACCCATTACGGAGGAAAGGGTAAGGTGGGCAATCAAAAGCTTTGAGCCGTTCAAGGCAGCTGGGCCAGACCGGATTTTCCCCGCACAACTCATAAACGCGCTGGAAATATCAGATAGTGGCATATGCAGATGATTTAGCTATTGCATATAGGGGCAAATTCCCACAAACCCTGTGTGACTTGATGCAAGTAGCACTGCGAGAAGTTTCTTCATGGTCCTCTCGCTGCGGACTTAGCATCAACCCGGGAAAGGTGGAGCTTGTCCTTTATACCAGGCGGTACAAGATACCACCGTTGAACCTACCAGAACTAGATGGCGTGCGCCTGAACTTAGCTGACAAAGCCAAATTCCTAGGCACAGTTCTAGATAAAAAGCTTAACTGGAAGGAGAATGTCATCCAGCGCCAGAGGAAAGCATTGCACTTTACACGTGTAAAAGAGCCATTGGCAAAAAATGGGGGCTCAGCCCCAAAATTTGCAGATGGATCTACACTGCGATAATCCAGCGAATTATGCTGTATGGAGTCGTGGTACGGTGGCCTGCGCTAAGAAAGGCAACAAACCTAAATCTGTTAGGGAAAGTCCACAGATCGAGCATGATCTGTATAAGCGGGGCGTTAAGAACAACGCCCAATGAAGCTCTCCAGGCCATTCTTGGCTTTTTGCCACTCGATCTGGAAGGGTACCAGGCAGCAGCAGCATCGGCTGTGCGTCTAAGGGAAACGTCCGTCTGGGGCGCAAGCACTATTGGACACTCCTGTATTCTAAGATCTTACAGCTTTCTCCCTCTGAGCACAGATCGGTGTGCGACCACAACAGTCGGAGATTGTTGTTTTAGAATAAACATTCCCAGCAGGGAAGACTAGGAGAACATAGATCGGTGTCCCGCTACAAATGGCGGCACTTTTATATACACCGACGGCTCGAAGTTAGACGGCAGAGTCGGAGGAGGGGTTTACTCAAGGGATTTGGACCTAGAACTCTCCTTTAGACTACCTGATCACTGCAGCGTCTTCCAGGCTGAAGTTTCAGCAATCATGGACGCCGTGACTTGGATAGGTGAACGCACCATCGGACAGGATATCTGTATTTTCAGCGACAGCCAAGCGGCCATCAAATCCCTTGGCTCTTACTCGTTCAACTCTGAACTGACGCTCAGCTGTCGTCGATCTCTTCCAGAGATGGCCCAACAGAACCGCGTGAACCTCACATGGGTCCCGGGACACAGGGACATTGAGGGAAACTGTAGGGCAGACGAACTTGCCAGGCAGGGCACGACCAAGCAGATTCTTCAAGATAAAGAGCGCATAGGTATGCCGTTTGCCACGTGCAAGCTAATGCTGAAGGAGCATACACTCCGCGAAGCCAACGAAAGATGGCTACAAGCCCCAGGGTGCCGGATATCCAAGCAAACCAGGCCAAAATGCGATCTTAAAAGATCTAGACACATATACGCCCTAAAAAGGAAGGAAATCTCCATATTAATAGGTGTTTTAACCGGGCACTGCCTTATTGGTAGGCACGCAGCAAGGCTAGGCGTTCCCTACCGACGATGCTGCAGGAGTTGCAAAGAGGATGAGGAAGAGGAAACGGTGGAGCACCTCATCTGCAACTGCCCGGCCTTAAGCGGAGCGAGAAGGCGCTCTCTGGGATTTCCCTTCCTGGTTAGCTTAAGCCAGGTCGCGGAGCTAGACATAAAGGACTTGATGGCCTTCATCAAGTTATCAAAATGGTTCGAGGAGGGGTAGCGGTGTCGGTTAGGAGTGTCAGTCCCGGGTTTCGGCTATATGGAGAGTCCCGACGGCACTGGGATTTTCCATATGGCCGGGCCCCGGGACTGGCTTTCCTAGTGTTTGGTGGTATCACAACGGGCCTTTTATTACTGGCCTAGGTATGCCTTTTGCGGCAGCCACTTCTACCTACCTATTATTTTAAATCTCAAAATTTATTAATCAAAAATTTTCTTTTTGAAATATAAATATTTTTAAATCAAAATAAACATAATTCTGAAATATTATAACAAGTGTTTTATCAGAAAGTATATTAACGAAACCCCTACATTTACTCCCCCTCCAGTTAAACGAAAATAAATTTAAAATAAATTAATTAATGTTAAACGTAACTCTTTTGATTTCTTTTTTTGTAATGCATTTGAATTAGAAAGTGGATAAATAAAAGTATTTGCTGGTTTAAGTAAATTAATCGAACAAGTTTTAATAATGTTTCTATAGTGTATTTTAAATGTGTGTTTGTGTTTCGAAATAACTTTAAAAGGTCCTTCATAAGGTGCTTCTAAGTTAGATTTGCGTTGCCCGTATCCTACAACCCGAAACTAAAAAATTAATTTCTCGAGAAAATCAAAAAACACCTTGCCAATTTTTTCAAAATCTTTAGAGGATAGTATATTTAGGCCACAAAATTAATAATTAAATTAGATATATTTTTATAGAATGTTTATTATTTTAAATCTCAAAATTTATTAATCAAAAATTTTCTTTTTGAAATATAAATATTTTTAAATCAAAATAAACATAATTCTGAAATATTATAACAAGTGTTTTATCAGAAAGTATATTAACGAAACCCCTACATTTACTCCCCCTCCAGTTAAACGAAAATAAATTTAAAATAAATTAATTAATGTTAAACGTAACTCTTTTGATTTCTTTTTTTGTAATGCATTTGAATTAGAAAGTGGATAAATAAAAGTATTTGCTATGCAAATACGTTGCAGAGATTTTGAAAAACGTCACTACTAGTTCAATATATAATACAAAAAATACACAAGACTTTAAAGAAAAAATCAATAACTCTTATATTTATGACGATGAAAAGATGATATCCTTTGACGTAGTTTCACTGTTCCCTAGTATACCGACACATCTAGCACTTGACATTATAAAAAATAAATGGACAACAATAGAAAAATATACGAAAATACCTAAGAAAATGTTTATCGAAATATTAAAGTTCTGCATTGAAGATAATCGGTATTTTAAATATAATGAAACCATATATACACAACTAAAAGGATTACCGATGGGATCGCCAACCTCCCCAATAATTGCAGATATTGTGATGGAAGAATTGTTGGACAATGCGATGAAGAAATTGACGCGAAAACCCAGATTATTAACTAAATACGTGGACGATCTTTTTGCTATAATCAATGAAAACGAGGTACAAACCATACTTGACGCACTAAATTCATTTGACAAAAATATTAAATTTACTACGGAACTCGAAGACGACGGAAAATTACCATATCTAGATTCAATAGTAATAAGACGAGGAAATCAACTGAAGATAATGTGGTATAAGAAGGCTATAGCGTCGGGTAGAATTATTAATTATTATTCTAAACATCCCAAAAATATGATCATAAATACAGCAATGGGCTGTATAAGACGAATGATGAATATTACAGATGACACTTACCACAAAGACATAGAAAATGAAATTAAGATATTATTAAAAACTAATGATTTTCCTGATAAAATTATAAAAACCCTTTTAAAAAGATATAAATCACCAAATAGTCAAAGTAAAATGGAAAACCCGAAAATATTCAAGTCGGTAACGTATGTACCAAAATTATCTGAGCGCCTATCAACATCTGACGTCTATAATAAAGAAGAAATTAAAGTAGCACACAAGCCCATGAGCAATTTAAAAAGTATGTTTAACCAAACAAAATCGAAAATACCCCAAATGGAAAAGAGTAACGTGATTTATCAAATCCCTTGTAACGGAAACAACAAAGAATCGTGCAGCAAAGTATATGTTGGAACAACTAAATCAAAATTAAAGACTCGATTAGCACAACACAAATCAGATTTTAAATATTGCAAAGATATAAATATAAATAACCAGAAAACAGCACTTATGGCCCACTGTGCAACGAGTAAACACTGCCCGAATTTTGATGAAACAAAAGTACTCCAACAAGAACAACAGTATGGAAAGAGATTAACACTGGAAATGCTACATATACTAAACACACCAACTAACACAAGAATTAACCACAAAACAGACGTAGCGAATACTGCGCTCTCATTTCGCCATCTGATAAAAACAAAATCAGTTAGCAACTCCACGTAGAAAGGGAAAGACGTGTCAAAAATGTATGTTATTAATGTTATGAATGTTTGTTAAATGTTGTTAATTTTTATAAAATTTTTGTTTGATGTAAATTTATACATATGTTATTATTTTTGTGTTCTATGTTTGTTTATAGTTCACCCTAAGGACGGTTATCGTGTATAACCGAAATATATTGGAAAATAATTTAAAACATCCGTGTTTTATTTTACGAAAAATCAGACCTCGAGCCGGCAAAATAATAATTACATATAAAATAAATTAATTAATGTTAATCGTAACGCTTTTTGATTTTTTTTTTGTAATGCATTTGAATTAGAAAGTGGATGAATAAAAGTATTTGCTGGTTTAAGTAAATTAATCGAACAAGTTTTAATAATGTTTCCATATTGTATTTTAAATATGTTTTTGTGTTTCGAAATAACTTTAAAAGGTCCTTCATAAGGTGCTTCTAAGTTAGATTTATGAAGAACTTTAAGAAAAACGTAATCACAATTATCTAAATTTTTGGAAATAAAATGATTATCTTTATTATGATGTATAACTTTGGAACGAGTTAGTGAAAAATGCTGTCTCAATTTTTGAAGAATTTCGTTTGAAGAATTATTTTCTTTATAATTATTAGAGACAATTAATTCCCCAGGTAGTCGAAGAGTTTGTCCATAGACTTGTTCTGCAGAAGAACATTCCAAATCTTCTTTAATTGATGTTCGTAAACCAAGAAGAATCCATGGTAAAATTTCAGACCAGTGAGTAGAATCATTTGAAGTTATAATAGCTGTGTTAAGAGTTCTATGAAAACGTTCTTTCATACCATTAGCTTGAGGATGATAAGGTGAAGTATGAATTTTATGTGCACCTAATAATTTTGTTAGTTCAGTAAATATTTTCGAGGTAAATTGAGAACCTTGATCTACTGTAATATTTAGTAGAATACAAAATCTTGGTACATAATTTTGAACAAAAGTGGTTGTAATTGTACTTGCTAAAATATCTTTAAGTGGATAAACTTCAGGCCAACCAGTATGTCTATCAATAATTGTTAGACGGTAACGATAATCTTTTGAAATAGGAAGAGGACCAACAATATCCATGTGAATATGTTCAAAACGACCAGAAGGTATTGGAATTTTCTGAATCGGAGTTTTTGTATTTCTAGTAATTTTGTATTTTTGACAACTAATACAAGATGATGTCCATTCATTAATTTCTTTACGCATACTAGGCCAAAAATATTTTGTTTGAATCAATTTTCTAGTCGTTCGAATACTTGGATGAGATAGAGAGTGAATTTTGTCAAATATAATTCTTCTCATTGAAAGTGGAACATATGGTCTAAATGGTTGTTGAGAAACATCACACCAAATTTTTAAATTAATAATTGGAATATCTACTTCTTTTAAATTAGTTTTAGAATTTGTATCAGATAAGATTTCTTGTAACATCTTATCTGTTTGTTGTTCTTTAAAGATGTCTTAGTTGACGAGGAGATCTGTCTACTTTAGAATTTAGAACATGAGTTAAAGGTTTATGATCAGTATAAATTGTAAAATAGTCTACCTTCAAGAAAATGTTTGAAATGTTTAACCGAATTATAAATAGCTAAAAGTTCTCTATCAAAAGTAGAATAATTACTTTCTGTTGAAGTTAATTTTCTTGAAAAATATGATACTAAAGGTTCTAAAGTGTTATTGGTTTTTTGTTGTAAGCCAGCTCCAATTGCAACATTTGACGCATCTACAGCTAATGATAAAATTCCATTTTTGTCAAAATGAGTAAATAAAGCATTTTTTGCAAACAGTTTTTTAACGTTTTCAAAAGCAATAGTGGTTTCATTGGTCCAATTAAGTTGTTTGAGTTTATTTTTCACAGAAAATGTTAACATTTCATGCAGAGGACTGAGTTCTGCTGCTAGCATTTTAACATAACGATGATAATAATTAACCATGCCTAAAAATTTTTGTAATTTATTGATAGAAGTTGGTTTTTCGAAATTTGTAATAGTTTAATACCTTCACAGGAAATTTCATAACTTAAAAAATCTAATTTTTCTACACCAAAAATGCATTTAGAAGGTCTAATACTTAAATTGTATTCTTGAAGTCTTTTAAATATCAATTTTAAATGTTGATTTTCATTATCACTAGCAATTAAAATATCATCAATATAAGTGAATACAAAATCAAAATCAGAAAATACTTCATTAATAAAACGTTGAAATGTTTGAGCACTATTTCGTAAACCAAAAGGCATACGACTGAATTCAAACATTCCAAATGGAGTAGTAATTGCAGTTTTGTGAATGTCTTCTTCTGCCATGGGAATTTGGTGGTAAGCACAATTTTGGAAAAAATTTGTTTGTTTTTCAAATCGATAGTTAAGTCGTGAATGTGTGGTAAAGGATATCGATCCGGTGTAGTAATAAAATTCAATCTTCTATAATCTCCACAAGGTCTCCAATCATTTGGTTTTTTTTTTACCAGTTTTAACTAAAAATTCAAATTCAGCTTTTGCAATTTTGAGTTTAATTGGATCAAGACCTCGGGGTTTAGAAAATGGAAGTATACCTTTTGTTTCAATCCTGTGAACCGTATGGTGTTTCACTTCTTTAGTGTAATCTGGTTCACAAGTAATAGAAGGAAATTCACTTAATAATTTAGAAAATTTATTTTCCGAAAATGTAATTTTAAGAGAGAAAATATCGCAAAAACCTGATGATCCAGAAACTTTTAATTTAGTAGTATAATCTACAATTTCTCTATTTTTAATATTAACTGTAATTCCAAATTTTTCTAAAAAATTTGCTCCTAAAATTGGTGTGTTGATATTTGCAATAATAAAAGGAAATTCAAAATCTCTTCGTAAACCTAAATCAATTTTTAAAAGTTTTGTTCCAAATGTTTCAATAGAAGAGCAATTTGCAGCCGATAATGTAAGATCTGAATAACGTTTATAGATTTTGAATTTAGAAAATGGAATTACTGATACTACTGCACCGGTGTCAATAAGAAAACTAAGTTTGTTAAATTTATCAAAAACAAATAGGCGACGAGTTGGTTTGGGAATATTTCCATTATCCGCCACCATCATAATGGAACGATTTAATTTAAATTTTGATAAGAATTTGTATTATTTTGATTGAAATTGCAAGAAGGTATACATTTATAAGCATTATTTCTAAATTTTTTGTGATACCAGCAAATATTGTTTGTTGGACTAAAATCTCTTCTATATGAATTATTTCGAGATTTATATCTCATTCTTAATTCATTTATATCACTGTTAATTTGATTAAGATTTTGAAAAATTGCTGAAGTTAATTCTGTTAAACTTTTAATACAAGTTTCAAGATTATTGTTATTGATACTTGCAAAGAAGATTGTGACGAATGTGCTTTAATAAGTAAATCAAAAATTTTGTCTGCAAGTATAATAACTTTGAATCTGTTGTGGTAATTTCCTAATCCAAAGTTTAAAAAGTAATTCACAACTAACTAAAGAATTTGATCCTATAAGAGACTTCATATGACGAAAAAGTTCAGATGGTGAACGATCACCAAGTTCCATATTAGAAAATAATTGCTCAAGTCTTTTTTCATCACTGAGAGAAAATCTTTCACAAAGAGCTTTTTTAATTGTTTCAAATTTGTTAATAAATGGTGGGTTAATAACATCTATAATTTTATTGATAGTTTCTCGTTGAAGGGCAAAAAGAATATTTTGAAATTTGAAATTATCATCATTGATATGGTGAATTTCAAATTGTCCTTCAACAAGAACAAACCATGCTTCTGGACATTCTTCCCAAAATGTAGGTAATTTGATTGTTTTAATTTGATTATTTGAATCAATGATTTTTGTCATATTTAAATCGGTGTTAATGTGTGTAGTGCGTGTGTTTGTATTTTGAATTTGATTTTGAGTTTGATTTAGAGACATTGTATTATTTATATTATTATTATTTTCTGTAAAAGTAGAAGAACGAGTAAGTATTGGAGAACGTAAAAGTATAAAAAATTTAAATATTTAATAGTTTTCTGGAGAGAAAGTTTACAAATGAAAAAGTAAATAGTAAACAGATTTAAACAAATACAATTAAGTAATAGTTAAAAATTATTAAAGTTAAATTAATGATTATTTAAAGTTTTAATAAATAGTAGTTATTGTTAATAATCTGAATATGTATAATAAAAAAAAAAAGTTTTTATAATTTAGTTTTTGTATAATCTTAGTATAATTATTTAATTTGAAATTTTATAATCGTTTTAGACAATACACCTCACCGAAATTTTGCTGATTGTAAATTAATATGTATATACTTTGTTGCTTTTTTGACTTGTAGTCTATTGCTGTAAATACCGACGGTATTTATAAGCAATTTTCGGGATTGTATGAAAATGTGTTTTTTTGAGAAAAATTTACCTACGCGCTGCAGGAACCAGACAAGCCGACATATGTTTCGATGATACTGGAGTTACATCTCTTCAAGGACTTTTTCTTCCCGGCATTGTGAGAGTCTAACTCACAACACTGTAGTGACTTGTATGCTAGAAGGTCTAGCACCTTAGGCCACTACCCAGCTTGAAGGTAAACCCTTCTCAGTGTCCATTTATGCATATATTTATACTTCCATATAGAACATTTCTTTAATTTCAATGCTAACTTATATGAAAGATTTGCGAATTTTTAGGACTTGGTGTGAAACCTATGAAAGAATTTTCATACTTAATCAAGCACGAATATTTTTCCATTTTTTTAACATTTAAACTCTTTGTTGCTTTTTTGACTTGTAGTCTATTGCTGTAAATACCGACGGTATTTATAAGCAATTTTCGGGATTGTATGAAAATGTGTTTTTTTGAGAAAAATTTACCTACGCGCTGCAGGAACCAGACAAGCCGACATATGTTTCGATGATACTGGAGTTACATCTCTTCAAGGACTTTTTCTTCCCGGCATTGTGAGAGTCGAACTCACAACACTGTAGTGACTTGTATGCTAGAAGGTCTAGCACCTTAGGCCACTACCCAGCTTGAAGGTAAACCCTTCTCAGTGTCCATTTATGCATATATTTTCATACAATCCCGAAAATTGCTTATAAATACCGTCGGTATTTACAGCAATAGACTACAAGTCAAAAAAGCAACAAAGAGTTTAAATGTTAAAAAAATGGAAAAATATTCGTGCTTGATTAAGTATGAAAATTCTTTCATAGGTTTCACACCAAGTCCTAAAAATTCGCAAATCTTTCATATAAGTTAGCATTGAAATTAAAGAAATGTTCTATATGGAAGTATAAATATATGCATAAATGGACACTGAGAAGGGTTTACCTTCAAGCTGGGTAGTGGCCTAAGGTGCTAGACCTTCTAGCATACAAGTCACTACAGTGTTGTGAGTTCGACTCTCACAATGCCGGGAAGAAAAAGTCCTTGAAGAGATGTAACTCCAGTATCATCGAAACATATGTCGGCTTGTCTGGTTCCTGCAGCGCGTAGGTAAATTTTTCTCAAAAAAACACATTTTCATACAATCCCGAAAATTGCTTATAAATACCCTCGGTATTTACAGCAATAGACTACAAGTCAAAAAAGCAACAAAGAGTTTAAATGTTAAAAAAATGGAAAAATATTCGTGCTTGATTAAGTATGAAAATTCTTTCATAGGTTTCACACCAAGTCCTAAAAATTCGCAAATCTTTCATATAAGTTAGCATTGAAATTAAAGAAATGTTCTATATGGAAGTATAAATATATGCATAAATGGACACTGAGAAGGGTTTACCTTCAAGCTGGGTAGTGGCCTAAGGTGCTAGACCTTCTAGCATACAAGTCACTACAGTGTTGTGAGTTCGACTCTCACAATGCCGGGAAGAAAAAGTCCTTGAAGATATGTAACTCCAGTATCATCGAAACATATGTTGGCTTGTCTGGTTCCTGCAGCGCGTAGGTAAATTTTTCTCAAAAAAACACATTTTAATATGTATATAGTTTATTGAATTTTTGTTGATTGTAGATAAATAATATTAGCAAAATAAAGGGCGTCGAATTGGGGTGTAAGAGTAGGTCGCCTCCCCGTTGGTGCACCCTGGGTAGCGCTAAATGACCTACATGGCCTACATGGCTAGTTTCTTGTATTGCCGGTTCTACGAGAACGGTACCAGTACTTGTGCTGTACCCATCGTGCCGAAACGACCCGGGCCGTTTTCCTATATAGACCCGGACAAGAGCAATACACTCGGGGTGACCCTGTCTGACATTTAGGCCTACACCTCGCTACTACAACAACACCAACGTCGAATTGCTTTAAAGATGAGGGAAAGTATTCAAAGATGTTGATTGAAGATTATCGTATAATTAATTTCCTTCGTTTACAGTATAACAATTGATTGATGTTGATATTTGAATTGCATATTAGTCACTGCATTTTTTCGCATCCTCAAAATTTGAGTACAGCACAAAATATGTGAGAAAATGTCCTTGATAATTTGATTTCTTTTAGATTGATTTCTTTCCGATGTGTTTTGATAATGTGAAAAAGGTCCATGGAGGATCGCCAATTTAGGCCACAAAATTAATAATTAAATTAGATATATTTTTATAGAATGTTTATTATTTTAAATCTCAAAATTTATTAATAAAAAATTTTCTTTTTGAAATATAAATATTTTTAAATCAAAATAAACATAATTCTGAAATATTATAACAAGTGTTTTATCAGAAAGTATATTAACCAAACCCCAACAGTATAAGCTATAAAATATATATATTTTTTCTAAACGGTGCTCGCTTTCTCTTTAAAAAACAACAACAAAAAATATTTTTTTTAACAAATTATTTAAAAAAATTTTCAAGTAAACTTCAATATTTTCCCTAGAATATTTGCATACAACTTTTTTTCTACGATTAATAGATAACGGGATACAAATTTTTAAAAAAAAAAGTTGCTAAAAAAATAAGTTTGCAATATCTTGCAAAATTATTTAAACTTTGCAAAACTTTTGGGTGTACTTTAAAAGCATCCTAACCACAACAAATTGATCAAGTATGAACAAAATCTGAGATTCAAAAGTTCTTCCAGCCATGGAACGCCTCGTTTATTTACCCTAACTACTATTTTTCTATTTGTCATAAAGTTGAGAACATATTTCTGGATTTTTGGGCCTACTTGCCATATTTTTAATTGGGCTATTACTGAGTGGATGCCTATTTTGTCAAAAGCCTTGGCGAAGTCTAATGACATAATGGATGCGTGGCTTTTCTTGGCGAGTGAGTCGGTAATCATGTGCTCTATATACAATAGAGCATCAGTTATCGACTTTCCTCTTTTAAATCCTATTTGTTTATCATGAATGAGCTTGTTATTAGTAACAAGCCACCATAATCTGTTGGCAATTATTTTATCAAGTAGTTTGGCGATACAAGAATTTGGGGAAATGGGGCGATAAGATTGTGGGAGAATTTTGTTAGATTTCGGTTTTAGGATAGGGATTATTACGGAGGATTTAAGGGATTGGCGGATGTGTGTATTAGATATGTTGTTGAATAGGTTAAGGAGTCTTGTGGTGGTTTGAGTTGGTAGGTTGCGTAGCATGGGGTATGAAATTCGGTCTAGTCCTGGTGTGTGTCCTTTTAAGGTGTTAAGAGCAGAAGTAAGTTCGAGTAAATTTATGTTTTCTTTAATTTTATTAGCATTAGGGGATACTGTGTTACTTGTAATTGTGATGTTTTCTTTGTGTTGTTGAAAGAGTTGTGAAAAATTTGTATCTAGAGATTCTTTGGACCAACATTTTTCAAGCTCGTTCGCTATGTCTCGGGGATGTGTTAGTATGGTGTTGGTATCGCTGGCTCTACTGATGCCATGTATGCCATGTGATGATTTATGTCCTGTAAAGCTTTTTATATTAGATCATATTTTTTCTGTTGGGGTGTTAGGGTTAATTTCTGAGGTAAAGTTATACACAGATTTTCTTTTTGCACCTTTAATTTCTCTTTTAAATATTGCACTTGTTTTTCTAAATTGTATAATATTTTCTTGACTAATGACTCGTTTGAGTTTTTGCCAACATCTGTTTTTTTCCTTTTTTAGTGTTTGTAGGTTTCGGTTCCACCAGGGGACATATCTGGCTTGTTTGTTTGGACTGGTTTGTGGTATTGTTGTATGGGCGGTTTGAATTATTATTTTTTTTATGTTGGCGCACTCTTGGTTAATGTTAGTAGATATGGGTCTGTTATTGTCGTTGTTGTTGTTGTAGCGAGGTGTAGCCCCGCCTAAATGTCAGACAGGTTCATCCCGAGTGTATTGCTCTTGGCCGGGTCGATATAAGAAAACGGCCCGGGTCGTTTCGGTACGATGGGTACAGCACAAGTACTGGTACCGTTCTCGTAGAACTGGCAAAACAAGAAACTAGCCGTGTAGGCCATTTAGCGTTACCCAGGGTGCACCAACGGGGAGGCGACCTACTCTTACACCCCGTCGTTTGTTAGTATTTTTGATCTATAGAGGGGTCTTTGGTTTGCTTATTTTCGATGACATGGGGGGTGGAAATTATGGAACTACCGAGTTTATCGAAATATGAGTTGGTGCGAAATGAAATGAGTACGAAAGTACAAAATGTAAAAAAGTTAGTAAACGAAGTGTGGCGAAATTATAAATTACAAACATACAGATTAGTACCCATAAGGCTTTAAATAATCTTTAAATACAGGTTTTAATGCATACTTTGTATTTATGTACTTAGCAGAACCCACAGAAAGTTTTCATTTTTAGGCAACGACCCAGTAAAACCTAGTAATGAATCCCAACAGCAAAGCAAAAATAATGAAAATGCAGATAAGCAGAGAGCAAAACCTTCTCAGGAAGCTATGAAAAATAGGATTGTTCAACTCGAAAAAAACCTAAATGCTTTGTATTCTGCGAGAGATACTATGCCAAGCCGTGCTGAAGTTGATAAACAGATCATTAAGTTGCGCGAAGAAATAAAAACAGCAAAACAGGCTTTAAACAGGAAGGTTCAAAACGCAATTGCCCAGAAGAAAATTTAGAAGATGTTTGTAATGAAAATCCAGAAATAAGAAAAAAACTGTCTCTGAAGGATTCAGTGGGTCGTCCTAATCTTGAAAGCAATCAACCTATTGCTATTGAAAAAAATTGCGGATATAGCTCTATTTGGGAGTGCAGCAGATGATAGAAGACGAACGGAATCTATTCGCAGCGTAAAAACTCTTGATGAGCTCACACAAGAATTACATAAAATCGGATTTGACATTAGTCGTAGTGAGACATATCTTGGTTTAATTCCCAGAAAGTCTGATTCTACAGAGGGACGAAGACATGTATCGACAGTCCCTGTTAAGCTCATTCGGGCTCAAACTGATCACCACAAGAGCCACTTAGATAGCAAGTTCGCTGAAACATCAATCCATTATTTAGAGAGCATAGCATCCATACTTTGACCAGATCAAGTATTTTTCATATCACAAGATGATAAAGCTCGAGTCCCTATTGGCGTAACTGCGGCAGATAAGCAAGCCCCTCTTCTCGTGCACATGGAATATAGAATCAAATTGCCTGACTAGACAATAGGTTTCTTCCAGCACCTGCAAAAGTTAAAACAAACAGTTGATGACTTGGTTTTAGATGAAGCAGGGCAATTTCTTAATCTTCCAGTCAATTTAGCTCTAGGCTTAAGTGCCTCACTCAAAGATTTTCTGCAAATGCCCTACGATTATTTTTGCCCGACGGTAAAATTGAGACTATCAAGTCGTTCATGCAAAACGTGTGGTCATTATCATGCTTCCATCAAGTCACTAAATCGTCACATTGAAAATATCCATAAAAAAGTAAACAAGAACACTGACTGGAAAGACCTGTAAGAGTCGCTGCTCGTCGTGCTATTGAACTGATGTGCATTATTCAAAACTTAGAGCACCATGATGTTGAATGGCTTGATGGGAATGAGGTGGACATTCCAAAATCCGATAAAAGTGAGCAGATTCACAATATTGAGCAGCAATCCAATGTCATCGAATCTGCTGACGTAATATTTGAACGGCCCCTAATGTTAAAATGAAGAAAATGTCATTTTAACAACTTAATACAGCGGTGTGTGTCGGTTATTAGCACAGATGTGCTATGCTATAATGTCAGAAAAAGTGACGAAAAGCTGAAATGTCCTTAATCAATAATAGTTTTCAACACACTGCTCATGCTGTGCGTATGTGCCTTGCGCACTACAGTAAACCCTTTTCTACTTCCTGCAGTTACCAAGTCTAACCACAATGAAACATTTCTTGAAATAGCTAGATAGGGGGTCGATTTAAACAAAAGCAGAGTTGAACTTAGCACTTGGGGAGAAATGTTCGAGTATTACAATTGCCAAAGGGCCCAGAAGGTCTTGACAGACAAAAGGGGTCGACTTCCCTTATTAATTTCTTAAGTATTTCACTATATTCCCTTTTCGTCCGTATATGAACTGTGACAATAATTTTGTTTCGTATTTATAGGTACTTTTTCCGCATTTTTAATTATTACTAGCTAAATACAAGAGGTAGTAAAATGAAGTAATACTAACACAATTAGTAATTTCACCTTGTTGTTGTTGTTGTAACGAGTTGTAGCCCTGCCTAAATGTCAGACAGGGTCAGCCCGAGTGTATTACTCTTGGCCGGGTCGATATAAGAAAACGGCCCGGGTCGTTTCGGCACGATGGGTACAGCACAAGTACTGGTACCGTTCTCGTAGAACCGCCAAGAAAGTAGCCGTGTAGGCCATGTAGGTCATTTAGCGTTACCCAGGGTGCACCATCGGGGAGGAGACCTCCTGTCCATCTATGTTTTCTAAATTAAAAAGGCATTGCAGTTAAGGCCAAAAAGTCGTGTTAAAGTTGAAATATCTTGCTGTGCCAATAATCTTCTGCGACACTCTATTTATATTTTTGGTAGGAATTTTTTTATTTAAATTACGAAAATTGTAAAATATGTTTGATGTTGCTAAAATATAAAAAAAAATTTAAAAAATGTATTCGAGTTTACGTACCTTGCAAATTTATCACTAAGTAATTTATGCCAGTAAATGGCAATATTTATGGCGAATAATTTTAAACGGGAAGCTTGAATATCCTTCAGACGACCAATGACACTGTTCTCACAATCGTTGTCTTCAAAGAGCGTTAGAAAAATATTTACCATTTTGGCTTCATCTTTTCCTTGAATAGCGGTGGTCAAACTATGACTAATAATGAAAGAATACTTTTAATGACAACATTTTACACAGTATTATAATATGCTGCAGCACGAGTTATGATTTTTATTGCGAATATTTGGGCATAACCAACATACACAATACTGCCCAGTTATATGTACAAGTTTTTGTTTTTAGCAAAACAAAAATGTACAGTAATGTGTGCATTAGAACACCCACATATGGGATTTGCTTAAAATTGTTGTAATATACGTTTGTAATCATAGATTGAATTTGAGAGATACAATTCATACATATGGCAACCCTCTTTTCTTGTATATGCTTATAACTATTCTACTGAAATAAATTCTCTTCTTCGCAATCTAATCGACGTAGCAAGACGTGACTTTTCTTTTTCCACTTAAATAACATCAGGTTATGGGTCCTACGTGTTAATAAAAGTCAATTTCTATATTAATTGGAGAGCTGCTACGTAATTTAGTCTTTTCAATAGAAGTTTGTTAATACTTGAAATAGTTGTTTCTCATTTTGCCCAACAACGTGCAAAATAGCATTTTTGAGGTTATAATCATGGGTAATGACAAAATAGAAAAGCTAAAGGGACGAGAAAATTATGATGCATGGAAGTTTGCTGCAAAATCTCATCTTGTGCTCAAGGGATATTGGCCGTGTATTGAGGGAACGGAAGGCGACTCCACAAAGAATCTGCATGCAATTTCAGCAATTGGATTGCTAATCGAACCATGTAATTATTCGTATGTGCAGAATTGTACGACTGCAAAGGCTGCATGGGATGCTTTAGAAGCTGCGTTTGAAGACAATGGCGTTTTACGCAGAATGGATTTATTAAAATATTTGATGCGTTTAGAATTAAATGACTGCGTATCAATGGAGGATTATGTCAACAAAATGACATGTACTCAGCAAAAGTTGAATAGATCTGGCACAAAAATCCCAGATGATATTGTTGCTCAAATTATGTTGAGTGGCTTACCCGACGAATACCGTCCAATGGTAATGGCACTTGCAAACAGCGGGAATACGCTGTCTACTGACTTAGTGCGTACAAATTTACTTCAAGAAATTAGGTGTGATTCAGCTGGCAGAGAAGCCGTAGCTCTTTTCTCAAAGAAACACAAACAATCTTCTCAAAAACCAAATAAAAAACGAACAGTGGTTTGTTTTGAATGCAACCAGAAGGGTCATTATGCCAACAAATGCCCCACAAAATCCAAGAAGGAGACGAAAAATTTGCTATTAGCGTCTACATCTCTTGTGGCAAAAACAGCAGAGAACGAATGGCTTATTGATTCCGGTGCTTCATGTCATATGACTATGAATTCAACTAATTTAACCGAAATAACTACACCAAAATCAAGCGAAGTAATTGTAGGCAATAATGGACGTTTAAAAGTTGAATGCGCTGGTAATGTTAGTATGGCAATTGCTTCTGACAGTGTGTCAAACAAAAAGGAAGTAGTCGTTAAAGACGTTTTATGCATACCAAATATTTGCGCGAATCTTATGTCTGTGAGTCAAATGGCAAAACAAGGTAAAACATTGATTTTTAATAGTGCAAACTGTCGTATTTTTGATGAAAATTCAAAGTTAATGGCTACTGCCCCGCTAATTGACGATTTATATCGATTAAGCTGTACAACCGAGCAAAGTCCAAAACCGCTGACAGCTACAACTCGTAATTTGTGGCATCGCCGCATGGGACATACGTGCGAAAGAAATTTGAACCGCATAAAGGAGTCGACAGAAGGTTTTAATTTGCCAAATGGTTATTTAGAACCGTGCACGACTTGCGCACAAGGCAAGCAAACTCGTGCTTCATTTAAAAGTAAAGGCAATCGTGCAACAGAAATTTTACAAATAATCCATACAGATGTATGTGGACCAATGTCAACGAAATCACTCGGGGGTTCGAGATATTTGTTAACATTCGTTGATGACTTTAGTCGCAAAGTATTTCTTTATCCGATGAAACGCAAAGAAGAGGTCTTTGATATTTTTACCAACTTTAAGACGTTGATTGAAAAGCAACAAAATTCGACTATTAAAATTTTGCGATCAGACAATGGCACGGAATTTTGTAACAAAAAGTTTGAAATGTTTATGAAAAGGAATGGAATCATACATCAGTTCACAGCACCATATACGCCCGAACAAAACGGCGTTGCTGAGAGAATGAACAGAACTATAATAGAAAAAGTTCATTGTATGCTATATGATGCAAATTTACATAAACAATTTTCGGCAGAGGCAGCAGCCACTGCAGCATTTTTAATTAACAGAATTCCCTGTAGAGGCATAGAAAATACAACGCCAGAAGAAATTTGGACAAAACAAAAACCGGACTTGTCGCATATTCGTGTTTTTGGGTGCAAGGCTATGGTACATATACCAAAAGAGAAAAGACGCAAACTGGATTCAAAAGCGCAAGAATGCATTTTCCTAGGATAGTGTGATACAACGAAAGCATACAAATTGTATAACAAGTATACCAAGAAAACCGTGGTAAGTCGTGATGTTATATTTTTTGAAGATCAAACTGCATACTTAAAAACTTTTGCAAATGATAATTATGCATTGAAACCAGTAACACGAAACGAAAGCGTAGAAAGTCTTGAAATTATGAGTGAGGATACTGATAATTCAGATGACGATGAGTATTTCGGATTGAGTGAGGGCGTCTCGTGTTGTAACAAAACGGACACCCAAAATACAACAGATCAACAGGCTCCGAGCGATAACATTCCGCAGAGACAAATTTTGCCAAATATTTCTGCTGATCAATCTGATTTTTTCGGATTCAGTGATCAATGAGAGAGAGAATCCTCAACATCTAAATGAGTCATCAGGTGAACTATCTGTCATTCAAATTTCCGACGAAGAAAGTTTTATTCAGGCAATGGATGAAACTGCGCAACTTGGGCTATTAGCAACAGTGACAAATCCGATTGAGCCATTAACCGTTCGCGAAGCGCTGGATGGCGCAGATAGCAAAGAATGGCAGAATGCAATGGCATGTGAGTATGACGCTTTAATACAAAATGGCACATGGGAACTAACCGACCTGCCACCTGGAAGAAAGGCTATTGATTCCAAGTGGGTTTTCAAAGTGAAAAGGAATCGAAGGGTGAAATTAGCCGATATAAGGCGCGTCTAGTCGTGAAAGGTTTTTCGCAGGTTAGAGGGGTCGACTACGAGGAAACGTATTCGCCGGTAGCACGTTTTTCTTCGATTCGCTTTCTTTTGGCTACGGCCGTAAAATTTGACTTGGTTATCCATCAGATGGATGCGGTATCAGCTTTCTTACAAGGCGAGCTAGACGAGGAAATTTACATGCGACAACCAGAGTGTTTTAGAGATCGAACCAGCAGGGTATGCCGTCTTCGAAAATCCTTATATGGACTAAAGCAGTCCAGTCGTATGTGGAACATAAAACTAAATTCAGTCTTGACAAATAAACTAGGTTTTAAAAGATCGGACTTTGACCAATGCGTCTATTTCAAGATTTCGACTTCACATATTCTAATACTATCTGTATACGTTGATGATATTTTAATCTTTGGAAGCGACATTAAATTAATTAGAAAACTTAAAAATGACTTGTCGACACAATTCAAGATGAAAGATATGGGACCGGCGACATCAGTACTTGGTATGAATGTCTCGCGGAACAGCGATGGCTCTATTTCCATAGATCAGAAGCAGTATCTGCTGGATGTGCTACAGAGATTTAACATGAGTGAATGTACTCCAGTGAATTCGCCGATGGATCCAAATCAGCGTTTGTCAAAGGAAATGAGTTCAAAGACAGACGAAGAACTTCAAGAAATGTCTTCGATTCCTTATCAAGAAGCTATTGGGTGCATCATGTATGCCGCACTAATTAGCCGCCCGGACATTAGTTACGCCGTGAGTTCGCTAAGTCGCTTCAATTCAAACTATGGCAAAGCTCATTGGGTAGGTGTGAAAAGAGTGCTTCGGTATTTAAAAGGTACTCTAGACTTCAAATTAACATACAAAAAGAACGATAATGATCAAATGGTAGGATTTTGTGACGCGGATTGGGCTGGTGACCAAGATGAACGTCGTTCTAGCACCGGTTACGTGTTTGTCTTGCAAGGTGGTGCAATTTCGTGGGCCACACGTAAGCAACCTACAGTGGCATTGTTATCGACAGAAGCTGAGTTTATGTCAATGGTAGCTGCAATTCAAGAAGCTCTTTGGCTAAAACGTTTTTCAATGCAACAACTTCAATACAACTTTACTGTGACAATCAAGGAGCGATTAAATTAGCCTCAAACAACAATTATCATGCTCGAACTAAACACATCGATGTCAAGAAGGTCGCCTCCCAGTTGGTGCACCCTGGGTAACGCTAAATGACCTACATAGCCTGCACGGCTAGTTTAGTTTCTTGTACTGCCGGATCTACGAGAACGGTACCAGTACTTGTGCTGTACCCATCGTGCCGAAACGACCCGGGCCGTTTTCTTATATCGACCCGGCCAAGAGCAATACACTCGAGGTGACCCTGTCTGACATTTAGGCAGGGCTACACCTCGTTACAACAACAACAACATGTCAAGAACTACTTCATTCGTGAAAAACTTGCTGAGGGCACAATCAAGCTCAGTTACATAAGCACAGATGAAATGATTGCTGACATTATGACCAAACCAGTAAATTATTCAAAATTATCTAAATTTATTGAACAGTATGGTTTAAGCAAAACATAGGTATTTTTTTTTATAATACTATATACATTACATGTACTGAATATAAAAATGAATTTATAAATTGTTTAAACGAATTGAATCTCTAGTGAGGGTGTTGTAATATACGTTTGTAAACATAGATTGAATTTGAGAGATACAATTCATACATATTGCAACCCTCTTTTCTTGTATATGCTTATAACTATTCTACTGAAATAAATTCTCTTCTTCGCAATCTAATCGACGTAGCAAGACGTGACTTTTCTTTTTCCACTTAAATAACATCAAAACTGCAATAAAAAATTGTATATTTCTTTAGTGGCTACCCTGCTAGACAGTGCTATGACATTCAGTCAGATTTGTAATATTGCCTTTGAAAACGTGATAGAAAATCGTGATGTAAATATAAAGCAACTGATAATTACATCACGATTTTCTATCATTACAAAGCTGACTGAATGTCATAGCGCTGTCTAACAGGGTAATGTCTCGTAAACCAGTCATTTTATTAAGATTGGAGTCAGGAGTAAATTGCCCATATAAATGTTGTACCTGTGAGTGTCCTTTCAAGGATTTTGAATAAGTCGAAATTAATTTTTTACTTTTTTGCAATGGTCAAATAAAATACTTGAAAAATAATGGATTAGATAAGCTAAACACCGTTTGGTAGGATATTAACCACAGTTTCATTTTAACATTGCATTTTAATTTTATTAACATGTTTGCAATGGTGAGTTGGCGGAAAACTGAGTAAAAACTGTTTTTAAATTTCAATTTAAATTTATTTCAAAGTAATATTAGTACAATAAGATTTTTATCTTTTATAGTACAAAATTAAATATGGAAAAAGAAAAGTTCAGACAAATTTAAATTTCTGAAAACATACAATATGAGATAATTCAGGTGCAAAGTTCTAATTCTTTTCACTCCATATGCATTTTCTGAAAGTTTGAAGATAAAAGACAAGATCTGTAAAAAACCTTCATCTGAAGTGAAAAAATTCCAAGCGCTTTTGACCCAAAGGCTAAAATTGCACTAAAAAATGTTATATGTCTTTATTAGCTAATATCTCGTAAACCTGTAATATTACCAGAAATAATGACATCACGACTTTTATTTATATTGGAGTCAGGAGCAGGGATGTGATATGTGGGCTTTTCCTACCAAAATTGGTAGGCTTTTTCCTGTTGGTAGGATGGTAGGACGACTTGAATTTTAGTAGGTTTTTACCTTCGTTCTAAGGCATCGAGCCCGGAGAATCCCGCTCCCGGGCCTTTCCGCGGGATTTGCATGAATTTAAGCCCACGAAACTGCTGAAACATGTCCAAAAATGTCGGGAGAGTATGAAAGTAGGCGCTTTGACTTCGATTTCAATAATTCGCTTAAAGCTTAAAGGCTTAAGCTAGCAGAGCACTATGCGTTAAAGGTGAAGGATGAGGACTAAGTGCTAATTAAGTGCTCTAATCCCAATTAGGGTGCTCCTCAACTTTTTCCAAAATACGATGCTCTGCAGCTTAAGGCTTAAGCTAGCAGAGCACTATGCGTTAACAGTGAAGGATGAGGACTACATCAAAGTGAATGTACGGAAATTATGTGCTCTTTATGTGCTAATTAAGTGCTCTAATCCCAATTAGGGTGCTCCTTATTTTCCCAAGAATTTTGGGGCCCCCCAACTTTTATCCTACTACTTTTTTCAAGTGAGCAGAGCAGTATGCGTAAACAGTTTAGGATGACAATGGCATTAAAAGTTAGTATGCAGAAATAATGTGCATATTAGGTTCTTAATGGGCAAAAGTTATTTTTACATCAATTTAAAGGTTAGCTGTTTAGTGCCCATCCCCTAAATAAATAACGAATATAGTTAGATAAAGAAAATTATTTATTTATTAAGTTTCTTGTAAATTTTTTTTTTAAATTAAAAGGCTGGGACAACATAGCATTGTGCCTCCTCTCGTTTTTTCGTGATCTTGTAAGTCGTCGAACTCTCTCCATTTCCGATCTCGACGGGGGCAAATGGCAGTTTAGTGCACCACCCCCATTTTTCGTGGTTTTACATTTTCTTTTTCCTTCTTCTGCATAGATCTGCTCACAGGTGCACTATATGGAGGCGTGAAGTTAACCATCCCAGCTAATTCGTATTGTATGCTTTTGTTTGTGGGTAAGAGGTTGTATTGTCTGGGTAGTGAGTTTAGCGCTACCTGTGGTTGTATATCCGCCTCGCAGACCTCCAAAAACATAAAGAATCCTGAAATTATTGATATAAGAATGTTAGAATATACACACATACTAACACCCGACTAAGTGTTGATCTCAATAAATCTGTGGCAATAAGGGCAAACGACCAAACTTAATATTTTTAAGGTTTTCAGTAGAGCGTTTGGAAATTCAAAATTGTAGTATAAATTTATGGAATTCCGAATTGGTTTTTTTGTTATAAGATCCTAAATTATTTAGCAACTGCAATGAAAATTGATGTGATTATAGATCTTAATACGGAGAATTCGATGGTAGTAATTACTCAGTTTTGACCAAACTCAACTTTGGTCATTCGCCCTTATTGCCGTAGAAATAATAAAAAAAATATTTGTATTAAGTTGTTTTGAATGTTGCGTCAAAAATAAATTTTATTTAGTTATTACAATTTATTTTGAATAATTTTTTTTAGACACAGGACAGGAAAAATTTATTTTTTTTCCTACGCAGAGTTCTAAACACTTCATAGAAATATTTTCTCCTCGATTATTCATCAAGACTGATAATTTATCAGGAACATAAAATCGGGTGGCAAGTTTGGTAGTATATACATATGTAAGTATGTTAGGGTATTTAGAAGTTAACACATCGTACGTCCTGCGATCTATTTTTGATGCAGCATTTAAAACAAAAAATCTAACAGAAACCACATTGGAAAACTATCAAAATTTACACGAGGTTGAGGATAATTAACCAAAGTTTGAAAAACGGCCATCAAAGTTTGGTACTTTTTTAACAAAATTTCTAGAAAATGTTCGATTACGCAGTTTTATAGCCCATTCTGTTTTACTACAAAAATGTGCAAGTCAGAACTCGCTTAAACATTTCCCTTAATTTTTAAAATTGTTTTTTTTTTTTTTTTTGTACAGCAAAGTTAATTTTTTTCAGGTGTTACATGGAGAAAATTTTTCAACACCCTTGAGAAAATGATTAATAGTTATCCACGATCAAAGTTATTTAAATCAAGAAAAAATTACTAACTATTTATGATCCAAATTATGTTAACTCAATTTTAATAATTTAATTTAATCCAGAAAATGTCAATCAAGCTATAGTGATTATCTTTGATTAGTATGGATAAAACTCAAAAATAAAAATCATTGTAGATTGCTAAAGGTTATACCTAAGCAAATATGGTGGTATGTATTTGTAAAATACATATCAGCTATGACTTCATCAAAGTTTTTTTTTAGAAGATTTTGATATCCCTTGATTATGTTTGTGCATCCTTCGGCGCATTTTGAAACCTCCATGCAGCTTGGAACATTCCTAAATGCATAAAGTACAGCGGCTGATATGCCAATTTCACAATGCAGTGTTGTGAAGTTGTTTTTTGTAACAATTCTTTGTTTTTCATTGTCGAAATATTCATATAATAGTTGTGTTCGCTTCCGATAGACCTGCGAACCGGCAAGGCCATTTTGGAACACGTATAGCACGAGCTCAAAGAACTTCAAGTATTATCCGAAGAGAAGGGTTTTGCGAAACAGCAAATAAAATTATTTGAAGCATTGAATCGAATGCACAAGTACTTGTCACACCTTGTGTTTGATCTTGTTTTTTAATTTTCCCTACTCCATAAAGGACATTCTTTATTATAGGAAATTTCGCGTTTTTCGGAAAATTTAGTGCTGACCTCAAGTGTTGCGCATTGTTGAGATATCTGTTTTCTTTGACCTTTCGTTTCATATGTGGTTTTCCCAAACCTCTCCAATTTTCCACACACTGCAAAGAAAGAATTTCCGGTGCAGACGGCATATCATAAATGTCTTCACTCCCATTACTTCCCGAACTGCCTTCTAAATTTTTACTGCTTTCATGGTTACTATCGTCCAAAACATTCTCATGATAATCACTAAGATCCGTTGACGATTTTTCTGCGCACTCGATTAATTAATGTTTACTTTCTGGAGTTTCCTCATTAGCATGGCTCTGTTGTTGGTGTACTGCGCGGTACAACTTCTCTAAAGGAGTCAAGTCTTCTTGTTTTTTTCCAATTCCAATAGCAGTCTTCGGCGGCCGCCGTGGTGTAGCGGTTAAGTGTTCGGCCTTCTACACCAAGTCGTGGCGGTTCGATGCCCGGCAAAAGTAACATCAAAAATTATTTAGAAAAACAATTTTTCTAAACGGGGTCGCCCCTCGGCAGTAGTTTGGCAAACTCTCCGGGTGTATTTCTGCCATGAGAAGCTTCTCAGCAAAAAATTCATTTGCTTTGCAAGTGCCGTTCGGAGTCGGCAAAAAACTGTAGGTCCCGCCAACTTGTAGGAAAACTCTAAAGCAACACACCACAAGTTGGAAAGAGAAGCTCGGCTAAAAATCCCGTTAGAGGTTATGATAACCTGTTGGTATATCGCCGCCATTCGTTTTTTTTTTTATTTTTTTTTAATAGCAGTCTTCACAGAAAAAGCATGGTCGTTTGAATCAGTGTCTTCTTCCATCTCTTCAGGTTTATTGGTGGGAGGATCGATCAAGTTTGCTTGGACGAGATTTCCTTGGCCGTCTAAAATCTTAATATGCTCTTCAAGAAATCGATCGACTCGTACTTTTCCAAGCTCTCCTTTAAAAATTACATTTGTTTATTTATTAAATTCTGCTTCGACAACAGCGCTTGTTGCTGGAACTCTTCCAAAGCCGAATTGGTCGCGGTAAATGCAGGACCACATCGGGATATGTGTCAAATCACGTAGTAATCGGGACAAAAATGGGCATTAGGAGATAAACCTTTTCTCAATTCTTTTGAAGCCTCTTGGTGCAGGTCTTTAGCCCATTCTGACCAACGATTAACTGCAATATCCTCGGAAATCTCATTAATTTGTACTCCTTCATAATCAGTCTTATCAATGCTAGACTCCACGATTTCTACTAACATCGGCTGCCCCGTTATCAGGTTCGAAAGGTACTGCTTATGGGCACAGCATGTCACTTCCGATTCGCCATCTTCGCAACGCCCTTCTGTTTCACTATTCGAAACGATTAAAGCCGAAGTAATGATTTTTTTGGCTTCATTCAAACTGCGCGACATTATGATGCTTCCAATCCCATATAAAATTTTTTAATCAGACGGTGTTCCTTCTGTAGTCCTTTTGCATATAAATGAATGAAATGGTTCACGTCGATCCTTACGAAGCAGTCTGGAAGGTTTCCAGTTAGAAAATAGTCGCAATACTTTTCTATTGTCTTGAATCCCGCGAAGGATCTAACGATAGCTGTGAACAAGGCGCGCGATCAATCACAAACCGTTTCTTTTGGCGGTGGTATGCCGGCACGGATCCATTGTAGTAGCCAATGTTGAATTATTGGCGTGTTGTGGGCTTCGGATAGCATTTGCGTCACCGAGGATTGACCTGAAGAGTACGAAATTAGTGCCAAATACATACAAATATGGTTGCTGCTACTTTCATTTGCCTTTATAATTTTAGAGACAAATTTCCCCGAAGCGTCGATCTTTAAACAAGCGTTTTCACTCTGGGAGTATTTTTTATAAATTGCTATCTGCTGATTCGTCCAATAATGAACAAAGAAAGGGTCGTATCCGATGTTGTGAATTGCCAATTTTGAAATAGTTTCACCCATTTTTTTTATGTTGTATATAGAAATAATCGGATCCTTGTCCAAGCATGAGGAACTCTGCATTTGACTCTTGGCGACCCACAAGACTGAAGATTTTGGCATCGTTGGTGGCTCGACATCGCCGGGCGATATTAGTTTTTTTTTCGCATTCAACGCGATATCTTTCGGCAGTTTTTTCCTTCAAATATTTGGCAATGTCGCTTCGGTAAGGCTCACGTAATGGCCTTTTACCACAAACTCCATTATTCAGTATAAGGGTGCAATCAAATTTATAAATACGCATGCAGCCGTTCGGTCTATTTGTATATCTATAGTGCTTCCACATCGACATTTCCCTGCAACAAATGGAAGTACGGTTTCAAAAACCTCTCTGAAGTTGGCAAGACAACTTTTACGTGGCAAAAAAGTAACATGAAGTTGGCGTGCCACCCTTGAAAAACTACCTTAGGGACCTGCTAGAGAAAAAATGTTTGCTCGTGATTTTGCCGTGAATTAGCCGTAGTTAAATGGCATATTTAAAAAATTAAAAAAAAAAAAAAATTTTTATAGTGCACCGTCAACTTCACATGAAAAACTACCTTAGGGACCTGCTAGGGAAAAAATGTTTGCACGTGATTTTGCCGGAAAATCGCCGTAATTAAATGACATATTAAAAAAATTAAAACATTTTTTTTTTTTTTTGTTAGTGCACCGCCAACTTCACATGAAGTTAGCGTGCCACCTTTGAAAAACTACCTTAGGGACCAGCTAAGAAAAAAAAAATTTTTTAAGTTTTTAATAATGTCATTTAATTACGGATAATTCACGGCAAAATCACGTTCAAATATTTTTTTCTTAGCTGGTCCCTAAGGTAGTTTTTCAAAGGTGGCACGCTAACTTCACATGAAGTTGGCGTGCCACTCAATATTTTCCAAAATACGTCCGCGACAAATTTTTTGATTTCACAGATTAATTACGGATAATTTACGACAAAATCACGTGCAAAGGTTTTTATCCTAGCTGGTCTCGAAAGTAGTTTTCCAGAAGTGGCACGCTAACTTCATGTGAAGTTGGCGGTGCACTACCAAAAAAATTCATTTTTTTTTTTTTAATTTTCCAAATATGCCACTTAGTTACGGCTAATTTACGGCAAAATCACGTGCAAACATTTTTTCTCTAGCAGGTCCCTAAGGTAGTTTTTCAAGGGTGGCACGCTAACTTCACATGAAGTGCCACTCAATATTTTCCAAAATACGGCCGCGGCAAAATTTTTGTTTTCACGGATAATTTACGTATAAATTACGGCAAATTATCCACTAGTTACTTTTTTGCCACGTAAAAGTTGTCTTGCCAACTTCAGAGAGGTGTTTCAAAACACGATATTTTAGGGAGCTTTTTACGCGATTTTGAGAATATAAAGATGTCATTTGGAGGTGAAACAAAAGCCAAGGTTTAAAAAGTTGCTA
Source organism: Campiglossa producta (assembly GCA_964058755.1). Lineage (NCBI taxonomy): Eukaryota > Metazoa > Arthropoda > Insecta > Diptera > Tephritidae > Campiglossa > Campiglossa producta. Next base: position 77,061,720 of record CAXKVI010000002.1, read on the forward strand.
CAAAAATGTTTAATTATTTTTAACATTTCAACCGCACGTAGACCATATCGGCAATCGAACGTGATATCGTGGTTTAAATGTCATAAATGTCAAAATTTAGTTTCATTTGCTGATAAAGTGTGTTTTTTAATTTATTTAAGTCTGCATTTCGGAATGTAACTATTTGTTTCCCTTATATATACTTGTCTTTCATTTTCGCCGTTTAAAGTGTTAATAATATACCTTGGGCGGCCGCCGTGGTGTAGCGGTTAAGTGTTCGGCCTTCTACACCAAGTCGTGGCGGTTCGATGCCCGGCAAAGTAACATCAAAAATTAATTAGAAAAACAATTTTTCTAAACGGGGTCGCCCCTCGGCAGTAGTTTGGCAAACTCTCCGGGTGTATTTCTGCCATGAGAAGCTTCTCAGCAAAAAGTTCATTTGCTTTGCAAGTGCCGTTCGGAGCCGGCAAGAAACTGTAGGTCCCGCCAACTTGTAGGAAAACTCAAAAGCAACACACCACAAGTTGGAAAGAGAAGCTCGGCTAAAAATCTCGTTAGAGGTTATGATAACCTGTTGGTATATCGCCGCCATTAGTTAATATGCCTTGGGCATTTCCTGCAGTCAAATCACTTCTCAGGTAATGATTTTTAAAACTGAAGCCACATTTGAGTTTTGTTTTGTTCCATAGCCTTTCTGAAATCTCTTTCTGCCACACACCAGGCTTTAGCTTCATCATTCGACGGCCTTTGTACATTTTTTTCCACCATTCGGTCGAAAGTGCGCCTGCTCATTGACAAAATCACTCGTTCCGATTTATCATGCTCCTTTAAGTAAAAATTGTTTAAAATAAACCTTTCGTTCCCATTGACAATTATCATCAGAGCTAATCAATCCATATAAACTAGTAGTAGCGTAACTGTACTTGATGTTTTACATGGTAATATGAAAAATTTACTTCATATTGTTAAAGAAATAATCTGAACGAATAGCACTGTGCTACACCAAAAATATGCAGGGGCTCTGATGTAGATATTTGGTTTCGTGAAAGCCCATAAAACACTACCTCATTTTCGGTTTTTCTCCATCACTTGAGTACGATTATAAGTACAACTCTGAAATTCTTGAAATTTTAACGAATTCAATTTTTTTCTTTATTTGAAAGATGTTTGTTTTGCCAAACAAGCAAAATGGTTTGAAAATCGACCGAAAAATAACCAAGTATTGGTCTTCCGTTCCAGAAAAAATGTTTGCCCCATAGAAAATATATAACAAATCCACTTTTTTGCATGTTTTTCTTGTAATAATGCACCGAAAAAAAAGTGATTATAGCTTGAAAACTATTGCGTTTAAACAAAAACTCTGAAGGTTCATTCCATTTCAAGACAACCGGTCCGCGCGCGACATGATTTTTGATTTCAATGAAATTTTAATATGTTGTTCTTTGGTCAAAATAAAGCAACACGTCTTTTTTCGAAAAAATTTTTCTATCGGCAGTTGAAATCGTTAAAATGCAATGAATATTTTTTTCGACCATTTTTCAAATGTTAATTTTGTCAAAAATTAACCGATTCTCCTAATGTTTTGAAGTTAACTTCTTAGGCGGCGATATGAAGTTTTGATTGAGAGTAAAATTTGAGAATATGGAGGACGCTGAAACGGAAGTTATGGCACGGAAATAGAAATTGTAGCCGACTTTCAGGCGTATGTTGCAGACTTTCAGGCGTAGGTGTTTTTCTTATATCTCGGGAACCGCTCGACTGATTTGGATAAAGTTTGACATTTGGATAAAGTTTGGCATTATTAGTAGTATGATTCATTCTAAGACTATATACACGGCGGTTACCACTTGGGGCGGTTCAAAGGGTTGCCACCTATCTATTTTTTTTTTTAATTGAGCTAGAAATGCCTATATGGGAATCAAGTGAAAACTATTTGCGACCAAATATTTAAATTTCAAGCAGGCTTGCCACCTAGTCTTCCTATCTTTCTTCGTACAACTCTCTTTCCTATCTCCCTCCCTTTTTGCTCTTCATTGCCCTCTTTCCTTCTACCACGCCCCTCTTCCTTTATATCCCATTCGTATTGGCCGCTGTTAATTTAGGCCCAATTCTACCCATGTACCACATTTTAAGGAAAACGCACCATATATAAGAATAAGGAAGTAAGATATTGTGAATCTAAACCATTCTTGAATACATCCTATTCATATTTCGTTATTTCTGAACTTAAGAAGTTAACTTCTTTCACTTGTACTGGCTACACGCGGTTTTTTTTTTTAATGTTCGTTATTACTATTACTTTTATATAAATTTATAAAAAATAGAATATAGCTTAAAAGTTTATTTTTTTCAGTATTTAGTAAAAATTTATGAACTTTTTCAAAAGTTAATATCTCAGAAAAGGTATTTTTTTTTTGTTTAAACTTTTTCTATATTGAGTGAACAGTTTATATTTCAACTTAGCTAAATATCAACTAGCCAAAATTCGTTGTTTTCGAGATATGCGTTTTTGAGTACTAAACTTTTTTTTCAAGGTATATTGATGCAAAGAAAATTATGCCTAGGGCCTTATGGGTCGAATACATAAAGCTTTGTTAACCTCGCCTGACATTGGCTACCTCAAAACTTTGCGTCCAACTTTAGAGGTATGCTACAATGAACGCCTTGACGCTTCTCTTTTATACATTTGTTTTCGTTATTTATTTCTTTGCATTCAGAGTGTTTTGGTTAATTTATTAATTTAATAGAGAAAAAATGAATTAATTATTATTTTCTCCAACATTTTATTCTTTAATTGAAGCAAAGTCATCAACATCTGATTGTCAAAGCAAGCAAAATTTGAGAGTTTGCCAAATTTTAACCTTGCTTCAACTTTGAGGTCTCCAATTTGCCATGCTTGGTTTAAATACGTATACTGAACTTTTCTGTCAAAGTCAAAGTTTGAGGTAAAGCCAAAATAAAGTTTTATGTAACTGACCCTTTAAAGGATCAGCGAACTGCCTTTCTGCTTTGTAAATCGAAAAGCAGTGAAATATTATTTACTGCTTTTTTGGATTGTAAAAGAAACCCTTTGGAGAGATACTGCCTTTCTGCCAAAACGTATTCAACAAAGTGTGATTGAATTTGACGTTGCTCTCAATCGGACCCAGGGTATAATGTCAAACAGAAAAATATTTTAACCCAGTTGAAAATTTTTTTTTCCGTTTATAAACTTTTAGGAAAAAATTTGTAAATTAACTTTTGTTTTAAATTTTCAATATTTATATTTTACCTTTAATTCAAATAAGCAATACGAAAGAATATTCGGTAGCAAATTTAGAAGTATTTTATTGGTACTGAAAAAAACTTCGGTGCCAGTGAAGAACGGTTGGAATTCAATTGTTTTGTAAGCTAAGGTAAGAAAACTGTAACCAAACATTTTTTACAAAAATCGCGGATGGTATAAGAGTAAATTATTGCTAATATTAAAGAAGAGAAAATGATACCCAATTTACATGTGGTGCACCATAAAGGATTAATTCCTTTGTTTACATTCGTTTGACATTATAGCCCCTTACAAGAGAAAATATTTAACTGTCAATCACACTTTGTTGAATACATTTTGCTTTCTGCTTTGTAAATTCAAAATAAATAAAAATTCGTTTACTGCTTTTTTGGTTTGTAAGTCAAAGTTACTGCTTTTCTCCCCATATATTCCAAGCAACATTCTTATCTTTATGAGTATAAAGGCAGTATATTTTCATTTATACTGCCTTTTTCCACTGTGATACCTTTATACTGCTTTTTTTTGTTCTGGAGAGATACAAGAGATTCTAGATGTATCACTAACTGAAACCTTGTTTTATCGTTGAAATTGCATTCTGACCGATAATTTTTATAATCAGTGGATTGTTAGACATTAAAATAATATAATGGTATAAAAATGATAAAATGATTTTACTGCCTTCTTGCTAAGGACGGCAGTGTTGACTCAATATAGAAAAAATAAAAAAAAATAACATAACTTTTTTTGAGATATTAATTTTTGAAAAAAGTCATAAATTTTTATACTAAATACTGAAAAAAACAATTTTTAGACTATATTCTATTTTTTATAAATTTACATAAATTTTTATAAATTTATATTAAAGTAATAGTAATAACTGACATTAAAAAAAAAATTAAATCCAATATAAAAGCGGAGAAAACGAAAATTGAGGTAAGGCAATTGAGGTAGTGTTTCTGCAAATGAGGTAGTGTTTCATGGGCTATGACGAAACCAAAAATCTATCTATATGAGAGCCCCTGCAGATTGTTTTTTTTTTTTTTTTTAATTTTGTAGCACTGTGCAGTTAAGATATTTGCTCAATATCTTTCGCTGCCAAACGTCTAGTAATGGTCAAAGTCTTCATTGTACATAAGGTTTTCTTACGTTATTTTGATGTAAAATTTATTTCTCTATATGCAATAAATAAGTGCAAATTTAATTCTTACATTAAAAACAAATAATATTGAATAATTTTTTTATGCCATCCAAAAATTATAAAATCAAAAAAAAAAGGAGATAGTCGAAAAATCTTGATTCACTTCAGAAATTTTGACCTGGGTTAGTTTCTGTATATTCACTTTTGATGTAGTCCTCATCCTTCACTGTTAACGCATCGTATTTTGTAAAAAGTTGAGGAGCACCCTAATTGGGATTAGAGCACTTAATTAGCACATAAAGAGCACATAATTTCTGTATATTCACTTTTGATGTAGTCCTCATCCTTCACTGTTAACGCATCGTATTTTGGAAAAAGTTGAGGAGCACCCTAATTGGGATTAGAGCACTTAATTAGCACATAAAGAGCACATAATTTCTGTATATTCACTTTTGATGTAGTCCTCATCCTTCACTGTTAACGCATCGTATTTTGGAAACAGTTGAGGAGCACCCTAATTGGGATTAGAGCACTTAATTAGCACATAAAGAGCACATAATTTCTGTATATTCACTTTTGATGTAGTCCTCATCCTTCACTGTTAACGCATCGTATTTTGGAAAAAGTTGAGGAGCACCCTAATTGGGATTAGAGCACTTAATTAGCACATAATTTCTGTATGTTCACTTTTGATGTAGTCCTCATCCTTCACTGTTAACGCATACTGCTCTGCTAGCTTAAGCCTTAAGCTAGCAGAGCATCGATTTTTGGGAAAAGTTGAAGAGCATATTTTTTGGATTAGGGCACTTAATTAGCAAATAATGAGCACATAATTTTCCACATGTTACTTTTATGTTCTGCTAACATTGCTCTGCTAGCTTTAGGGACCTCAAACAACCAATACATAATTTTGTTGGGTCCGATCCCAAAATTGCGACGTGGCCCATGGTATTTATGTACAGAACTCCTTTATGAAATATCCCTGCGGGTTAGGGGTTTAGAATATGCCTGAGGTAGGCATACCGGTCGTAAGAGGCGACTAATATGCACATAGGTAATTGACGTGCTACTCGATGATTGATCTACGGATATGATGCCTCTCACCTCTCATTACAGATCTTCTCCTTCCTCACGGATGGAGGGATGACATGACCTTGAAGGTTCCACTGGTCATACCAAATCGCTACCACGACAGTGGGGCAGTACCGCAGCGTACCGGGGTCATATCCGGCCAAGGATTGTCAACTTCGGCATCACTCCCCAAAACCTTCGGGGAGTGTTTTGCTGTTAACAACAACAACATGAAATATCTCCTGTGAGCAAAAAAATATCGAGTTTTCGGATTAAGCATACGAAAGTCAAAACGCGTCTTTCGATTCTTCTTCGACCTTTTTGGACTCTATATGAGATAATCCCGGACCCCGGAGTTGCCGGGATTCGTTCAAGTAACCCACTGTCTTGTTGAAAAGTGAATATTTTCAAAGGTAAAGCCTCATCCTCGTGATCCTGGAAAAAGGAAATTTTATACCATTGGCATTTGTCAGCAATAATTTCGAGATAATAAGGGAAGCAGCATTAACAGCAACAACAATGTAAGCCTGGAAATAAATCGAAAGATAACTCTTGCAAATAAATGCTACTTTGGGCTGAGTAGGCAATTGAGAAGTAAAGTCCTCTCTCGACGAACAAAAACAACACTCTATAAGTCACTTACCGTACCCGTCCTGATATATGGTGCAGAAGCATGGATACTGACTGGCGGCTTTGGGAGTATTCGAGAGAAAAATTCTTCGAAAGATTTATGGAACCCCAAAAGTTGGCGATGTCGAGTACCGAAGAAGATATAATGATGAACTGTATGAGCTTTACGCAGACGTTGACATAGTTCAGCGAATTAAAAGCTAGCGGCTTCGCTGGCTAGGACACGTGGTGCGAATGAACGAAGACGCCCCGCCCAGAAGGTATTCTTATCGGCACCCACCGGTGGAAGTGCCACCACTCCGATGGCAGGACCAAGTGGAGGCAGATCTGAGGACACACGGTGTTTCCAATCTGCGCCAGTTGGCTCAACAAAGAACCGACTGGCGAAACATGTTAGACGGCCAAACTCTCTCAGGCTAAATGCTATTTTAAGTAAGTAGGTATGTCGGCGAAAATACCTTTCATTTGATACCAATATTGGCATATCTAGCTCCATAATTTAAAAAAATTTAGATAGGTGGCAACCCCCAAGTAGATAGTCTTAGAATCAATCATACTATCTATATGCAAAATGTCGTTCTAACCGGTCAAGCGGTTCCCGAGATAGTCCGGATATACAAATATACTGCGGTAAGGTGGCAACCCTACTTGAAAATATTTTAGTTGGCATGTCGCTGAAAATACCTTTTATTTGATACCCATATTGACACATTTCGCTACAAAATTTAAAAAAATTGAAATAGGTGGTAACCCCCCAGTGGATAGTCTTAGAATCAATCATACTATCTATGTTCAAAATTTTATCAAAATCGGTCAAGCGGTTCCCGAGATAGTCCAGATATACACAAATATAGAAATATATATATATATAATTTTTGCAGCAGGGGCCCATGTGCTCTTAATATAAAAGATAAAATTAGTAAAGCAATTGAATTTTATAATAACTGTTTTCATTAAGTTATAAAAGAAAAACCAATAAATGTTGAAATTGAACAATGTGATAAAATTAAAATAAATACAAATATATTGATAATAAAAGGTTATATTGAGAAAAAAATATAAGAAAAGGAAAATTATATGGAGAGGAGGAAAGAAGGTTTTATAAAAAATTATGAATCACTTCGACATAAATAAGAACCAAAATATAAATTTAATAACTTAGAAAATATACATCCCTGAAATACAAAACGAAAATTGAAATTTGAAGGCATACTTGATACAAAAGATATAAAGAATTAATTTGTAAAACTCATAAGTAGCTTATTATGAGTAGTTAAAATACAGGAGTATCTTAGTTTAAATGAGGGAGAAGTTATATTATTATACTTATTTTTATTAATAGTTTTAATTAATATATTAATTTGTTAAACAACTATGTACCTAAAAATATTTTGTTATATTCCAAGAGAATCTAATTCTATATTTCAAATTTCTATCAAAAATTTTCACTCAATGAAATATTTTCGTAATAAACGTCTCAACAATTTTATATCAAAAATAAAATACTTTATTGAACTAATTTATTATATTATAATATATTATAGGTTTGTTTACTGACCAAAAAAAGTTCAGAGCAGGTTAGAGCAGGGCAGCTGTCAAAATAGAAATAGAGCGACTTAGAACAACTCAGAGCAGAAATGCCATGAAACACTTGAATCTCGATAGTTTCTTTTTATTTGGTTTTTTTGTTTAAATCTTCAAAATTAATGCAAATTCACGTTTACAAAAAACAATGATTTTCTTGCCAGCTAATTTTTTTGAAGTTTTCAAAAATTTATTTTTTCCTGACTGACAATTGCTTCTCTGCTCTAACTTACTCAAGTATTGATCGTCGTCGTGAACAGACGTGTTTGCTTTGTGCTGTGGGGTGCGCGCTTAGTATTCACAACTATAAACAGTAAAAAACCACAAAATTATTAAAATATTAGAATATCCTGTCTAGTGTTTCATACATATTCGCCACAAAACTTTAATTTGTTAATAATGAACTGTGCTATGTGCAAAGAAAAGGTTGATCGCTTTGATCAAACTAAAGTTGAATGTATCGACTGCAATTGTTATTTTCACGGCTTGTGTGTCAAAATGACCGCCGCGGAAATAGAGTATATGAAGTCACAGAATTTGAAATATCGCTGCAATCAGTGTTCATCTGTGCGCCGAAACTCATTCCATCGAGATACTTTGGCACCAACTCAACCATTGCAGCAACAAAGTAATATGCCACCATCTATTCAACCGATCAAACCTAAAGGTAAACCACCAGCCAAAACCTGTTTTCCAGCTGAGCAGCAGCAACAACAAAATTCCACACAAAACTTAAACAATACAACAAGTCAAATGTAAATTAGCGGCCCTACGGTAAATGCGGAGGAGAGTGATAAAAAAATAACACTTCAGCTTCTGTATAAAGAGATAATGAGTCTGAAAGCTATAAACATTAACTTCTTGGAGACAATTAATAGTTTGAAGGAAGAGAATACCGCGCTGAAAGAGAAAGTCGCAAAGTTGGAACGTCAAGTGAATTGGAGTGAACAGAAGCAGCTTGAGAGGGACATAGAAATTGTTGGTATTCCTAACACAGCCACCGACAATATAAACGTGTGCATTGAAAAAATATTCGTAAATGCATTGGGTGTTACTGTGCAGCCTAATCAAATTGAGAAAAGTTACTTTAAGCAATACAGTGACTCTTCCTCTTCCCCGCGCAAAATTCTTTGCTTGCGATTCTCTTCACTTGAGGTAAAGAAAAAAGTAATGAGTGCTAAAGCTCTGGCAAAGAAGAAATTAACAACTGAGCTTTTTACGGGCGCCAGCAGCAAGCACAAAATATATATTAATAACAGCCTCACGCACTCTAACAGAGCTCTATACAATGCTGTTATTAAAATTAAAAAGGAAAAAAAATATAAATATGCTTGGTTCCGTAACTCTAAATTTATGTTGAGAAAGGCTGATAACGATGCAGTTGTTGTTGTGCGATCATTTGATGATCTGTCCGGTATTCCGGACTAATTCTATAATTTTTATTGTTTTTATAAGTCTTTAATTTTTTAGCCTATAATGGAATTAAATGATCTCTACATCGACGACCCTATCATTAACAGCCATTTAAATAATGTAAACCAGCTTATTTATCAGGAAAATTGTATCTATATATTGCATCAAAATATACGTAGTCTGCGGCAGAATTTCGATTCCCTACTGTGTAATGCTGAAACTTTTCCAGTCTACCCTGACATAATATTTGTGTCGGAGATATGGATATATTCTAATGAGACTATCTTTTATGATATTCCAAATTATAACTTTTTTGCAAATAATAACGACGAATATTCTGCAGGAGGTGTGGGAGCCAAGAAATCTTGAGCTTCGATCTCGCTACAAAAAGTTGTGTAAAAAATTAAATAAAGATATAAAATCGCTCCGAGATACTTATTTCCGGGGTAGGCTATTTAACTGCCGCGGCAACACTAAAAAGGAATGGGAAGTTGTAAATAGTATTATCAACAGAAATAGCATTGGTGGTGAGCGGATTATTGCTTTGAGTAACTGTGGCAATATGATTGACGATCCCTCTGTTGTTGCTGATATATTTAATGATTTTTTTGTATCTGTTGGCCAAGGGAATATTTCTTCCTGCAACTGTATCATGTCCGGTGGCGACACATCTAGTTCTAGGTGCAGTTTTATGTTTGAACCCATCACAGGCTCTGAGCTCCTTGCTATAGTAAAAAGTCTGAGTAACTCTAGTTCTAGTGGATACGATGGTATTTCAAATAAACTTCTTAAAAGCGTAGCCCTTAATTTGCTGGACGTTCTGAAGCATCTATTCAATACAAGTGTTTTATCAGGGATCTTCCCCGATGACTTGAAATGTGCAATTATTATCCCTCTGTTTAAAAAGGGTAACAGGGAAGATAAAAATAACTATAGGCCTATTTCGCTTCTATCCTCTATATCCAAGGTTTTTGAAAAAGCTCTCAAAAATCGAATTATGAAATTTCTGGAAAGCAGAAGCTTTTTTAGCCCATCGCAGTTTGGTTTTAGAGCAAACCGCTCTACTGAGGATGCACTCCTAGAATTCTGCTCATTTATTTATCAAGAGTTGGACCATAAAAAGAATTGCGCGGGCCTTTTCGTAGATATAACCAAAGCTTTTGACACTGTGGATCATGCTATTTTGCTTAATAAATTATATAATGCCGGTTTTCGAGGATTCATACATATGTGGTTTCAATCATACCTTTCTGGAAGGGTACAACGCGTCAGAGTTTGCGGAAAGCTCGGGAAGTCTAATCCAATCAAAGTCGGAGTTCCGCAAGGCTCCGTGCTTGGTCCCATCTTATTTTTAATTTATCTCAATTCAATTTTTGACATGCCATTCTTGGGGAAAGTCACTGCATTTGCAGATGATCTTGCGATGGCCTATGGTTCTTCTAATACCCTTGATTTGATAAGTAGTATAAATCATGATGTACATCTTCTGAGAACTTGGTTTGCAAAACATAAACTCGTTGTTAGCAATAAGACCAAACTCATGAGTTCTAGTTTAAATACAAGAAAACCTCCAGATATAAGTATTGTTTTTCATGCTGCGATTTGCGAGCGTTTTGCTCTTCATGAGAATGTGTGCCAAGATTTTCAATCCTGTACCTTCGACTCGCTTGTGGCTTGTAATAAGGACTGCTTCACAATAGACTATGTTGATGAATTTCAGTATCTGGGTGTAACTGTTGATCATAATATGAGCTGGGGCAACCATATATCCCGTCTAAAAAAATATCTCCAATCCTCTTTACGTTGTTTTTATCACCTACGAACTTCCTGTTCTAATTACATTCTTAAAATAGTTTATTATGCGCTTTTTCATTCTAAATTACAATATGGAATCAGCTGTTGGGGTGGCGCCACCCTTAACAAAATCCAGCCTATATTAGTATTGCAAAAACACGCTATTCGAAAAATATCTAATGTAAACCGGTTGCATGCATCGAGAGGGCTATTTAGAAGTCTAGAGATTCTTCCAGTTAAGGACCTGTATTATTTTAAAGTTTTAAAAATTTTTTACATTAGATGTGGTTACCTACAAAGTATGAGGTCGGAAGCATATAACCTGAGGAAAAACTCACAAACTACAGTCGTTGTACCGTCGACCAGAACCACACATGCAAGCAAGTTTTTCACAATTGTTTCACGAAAACTCTTCAACTTACTTCCTGCCAAAATTCGTGCTCTACGGAATCTTCGACAATTTACAGAAAGTGTTAAGTCTTTCCTCTTAGGCCTTGCACACAATGAAATCGAAATTTTGCTCCGGCCAGCTACATAAATCATTTTTAATAACTAAATATTCCAAAATTTTTTTCTGGTAATTGTTTTTCCCTTCATTTACCCACGGGTTTTGTTGTAATTTAAATAAATATTTTGAACCCTAATTATAATAATATTATTTATATTTTAATCTCCTTATATAACAGTCCACCCCACTGTATTTTTATATTTTATAGAAATGACATTTGTCACTATGCTAAACTTAGCATAAAAATGTCTTAACTTTTCCTATATCTACATGTACATATGTATATCCCATATAAGATTAAATTGTTTGCTTTTAATATTAATTTAAAATGTACATTCATAGATATAAGGAAAATGCTAAATAAATGATGATGATGATGATAAAAAAAGCTAGAGCAGAACTTTGTGATCTGGATTACTCTAGTTTTGTTTTGAGCGTACTCATGAAACAAAAGATAGAGCAACCTAGTGCAAGAAAAGCGTTCGTTAAACACAATTTTGTGAAATATCTCAATCTGGCGTAAGCTAGAGCAGTCCAATAAAAAACCCTTATATGTAAATATATTAAGAACATATTTTGAGCACAAACACAAAAACTTTGCTCTCGTTCCCATCACCGCAACAGAGGTTAAAGAGGCCATCAGGAAAGCCAAAAATTCCAAAGCCATCGGTCCCGATGGCATAGCTATGGTGCACCTGAAACACATCGGCGCAGAGGGAGTTAAGTAGCTCACGGCCGTCTTAAATCTGTCCTTGACCACTTCTGTCATACTCGAAAAATGGAATCAGGCAACCGTGGTCCTTGGCAAGCCAGCCAACGTTGGGGAGTCATATCGCCCGATATCACTCCTCTCGTCGAAGACACTGGAGGCGGTCCTACTCCCGCTCTACACTTCAAACTTGAGGTTAGCCGAGCACCAACATGGCTTAAGGAAAGGTAGGAGCAAAAAACATCCGCTCTCAATGCTATAAACACTCAGATAACTGACGGACCGAATTAGAAGACTCTTCACCCCCCCCCCCCCCCCCCCTTCCTTTGAGACCATTGCAGACACATGACCACCAAATGAGAAAGTATTATCCAATGTCGTCCCAATAACTTTGGGTGGCTGACAGTTGGTAGCTTCGTGCCATCAACGTAAATGCCTAATTCGTTTCTCACTTGGTGCGTCCATGTCGTAAAGATTGCCGCCGTAAATTTAGTCGGTGATATTGTCAGATGAAAAACCCTGAAAAGGTCACAGAGGTTACTGTTGATTTTCGCACAGAGTTCATCAGTATAGGGGCCCTTTCCCGTCGTCGGCATATAAAACGATGGTGATGTGGTGAAATTTTAGTGCACGCCGGTAGCACGACCCCCGCCTATGGGTAAACACCGCAGTACCTTTTCGGCTTACCCGTGAAAACCTAGGAGGTCGCCGCCTCCAAATACCTCCGTCCAGCATCCTTCTGTTTGTTGGAGCTATCCTTTAGCAAGTCAGGTACAAATTTTAAAAGACTTTTATTTATTTAATTTTATTTTATTTTAAACTTGTTCAGCACTATTTAATTTTTGCTAACATACCTAAAATGCAAAACGCCTAATTCTTAATTATATTATAATTTATTAACCATTAGGGTTGTAATAATATAAAAAAATAATATTTATAAATATATTGTACAAAATTTCGTTTTAGTTTTGTTTCTTTCTATGTACATTTTTGGTTTGAAAAGTTTAACTTGAGAAAAATGGTTTTTGTTAAATTTTCGGTTGTTACTAGTGACGATTTTTGTTAAATATTAATTAAAAACATTTTTTTTTAATATGTACAAGTTTTTGAATTTTTGTATGCCCTCTTGGCTATATAATGAAATGATATATTATAATTATGCAATAACTAAGTTTTTTTTGTCTGATAGAAAAATAACATTATTTTTTTTTTTTTTTTGTATTTTAAATCAGATATCGTCATTTCATGGCACTGAGGTGCAACGCTCACACTCACAAAGATTGCTATACTCTCTCGTTTTGTCGTAGTAACAGCGCAAAAATCAACTGACCATCTGCTAGCGTCGCAACGTTCAGTAGCTTGCGGGCAGGCAAAAAGACAACAACGTATGCGCATGCTTCGTTTGCATGCGATTTTATAACACGACGCACAATGTCATATGAAAAAATTATATGATGCCCATTGCTTTCGAGCAACTTCAATGCTTAGCTATTTCCTCTAAAAAGACATGTTGAGTTTTTCTATAAAAACATAAATGAACTAACGCAAACTAAAACTGAAGAATTATTTAGAGAAAAACAATATTTATATATTAACCAAATTTAAAGTTGGTTGGGAGACCGTAGAGCGATTTTCGTAGTCTGCACAATTTTTGAGGTTGGTGCTCATCAACAAAACCTTCAGGCTGCCGCATGTACAGTTCTTCTTTTAAATCACCGTTTAGATACGCAGCTACGATATATACATGATTGACCAGCAGCTTATATTGTACCGCCAAAGGAAGTATCATACGTATGGTTCAATGCCTGACTACTGGTGCATACGTGGATGTAAAATCTGCGCCAATCACGTTCTTGTCGGGTGGACAGTCAGCAAGAGTCCATGCACCACTTTTCATCAGGGAATTATATTCCGTCTGCATCGCACTTCTCCAATGTGAGCTTTCGTCGGATTGCAAAGAATCTCGAACTGAATTAGCATTTTCGCTCGCCAAATTCAGAACTTCCATTATATACTTTTTTCTCGGTCTTCCTACAGTTCCCGTTCTGCATATGCGCAGTCTTCCTCTTTTTCTGCCATGCACAATGTCGCCTTCATCGTTTGAAACACTTTCTTCGTTGTTGTTGTTGTTGTTGTTGTTGTTGTTAACAGCAAAACACTCCCCGAAGGTTTCTTCGTCACTTCCCTCGGTTTGTTAATTTTCATCTTTTTCAATTTCTTGTTTATCACTGCTCGCACTTTTATCAACTTGTATTTCTTCGGTTATTCTTTGTTTACCTTCAATCAATTCGTTTTCGGCGATTAGTTCAATATTCACACAGTCATCAGAGTTATGACCCTCGCTATCAAGTTTTGGTAAAGCGTGTTCAAAATATCACGTCACGAGCAAGAACAATGCTTTTCTTTACCGGGTCATAAGAATAGCCAACAAACCGCACTTTTGTGCCTTTGCAATCAAATTTTACTTTACCTGGTTGCTTGCTCAAAGCAACTGCTTCACATCCAAATATTTTTAAATTGTTCACATTTGGCTTGTACCCTTTATAGCATTCATATGGTGTTTTATTTTTCAAAATTTTTGTGGGACACCAATGTGCGGTTGGCACGTTCCGCAACACCGTTTTGTTCTGGCATATACGCCACTGTCTTTTGGTGCACAATGCCTTATTTTTCTAATAATTTTGGAAATCTGTTCCTTAATATTCTCGCCTATTATCATTGCGCAAGCATTTAACACGCTTTGATTTTCTACACGGGTTACAAATTGCTTGAACGCATCAAATGCATCAGACTTTTTCTTTAAAAAATGTACTTCGATGAAGCGAGAAAAATCATCAATAAATGTGATAAAATAGTTTAGCCACCTTGTGGTGTTGTGCGCATAGGACCGCTAATGTCCGAATGAATTATATGTAAACATTTTGTTTATTGTACGTTGGAATAATTACCAAAGGCGGTTTTCTTTATTTTACACAGCGCGCATATTTCACAATCAACATTGGAAGCTTTATTTAAGCACAAACCACGCACCATATTATTTATAGATAGCATAATTAAATCTATAATTTACATGGTCGAACCGCTGATGCCATTTTTGGGGCATTGTCATTTTCACTTTCTGTTATTGCATTTATATATTCTTTGTTTTTTAGCACTAGTTAAATTTGCGCGAAATACTCCGTTGTGCATATAAGCAGTGAACACTAATTTGTTTTCTTTTGTCTTTACCATTGCTTTATCATGCTTAAAATATAATTCGTGTCCGTTGTTGAGAATTTTGCTTACAGCTAAGAAGTTGTTGTTCAACTTTGGTACGTACAATACTTCGGATTTGAACATAATTTTTCCTTCTCTCTTTACTTTTACGGATTCGACAGAAACTAATTAAATAATTTGAGTCCTTTTTCGCAAACAAGAGAATAGTGACAGATCTCTGCACATGTGTGAAGATGCACCACTGTCAAGTATCCATGCTTTCCCACCTTTTGCTAATAGAGCTTTTGAGTCAAACATACTTAGCACTGTTGGAGTTTGTGAGCTCTTGCATTACGCTTTTATGTGGCCTCTTTTGCCACAACCATAACATTTTACATTGTTAAAATGTCGCCTAGTACTTTTTACTTTGGCATTGCTTAGATTATCTCGTTCATTAAATGCGCTGTGTGGTTTATCTTTTTTTTCTCAAATTTTCCATTCGAATTCGCCGCAAACAGGCGATTGGTGTAGTGATACTGCACGCACCTCAAATCGATGCAGTGACACTGCGCACAATATACACATCCCCATGCTTGTGTGCAGTCTGGCAGCGCATTCAGGCTTGCTGACAGCGGTGCCAACTGCACACAGCGCATGCGCGAGAAAGCAACGGGATATGGCTGATGAAACTGAAAAAGTTGAGTTTAGTTTCTCAGCCAACCGCGTCGCCTCGACCCAACGAAAGTGCAAAAATAAAAAGTTAATTAAATTAAAGTGTACTAACGTAGTTAAAAATTAAAATAGACAAAAAGATTTAAAACTAATAAATAATAATAAAGACGGGTATCGGTGCACAGGCGATTTAAGAAAATGCACAACTTTATATGGCGACCGTGCCCCAGCCTGCAATGGCACGGGCCGGAGCCCCATATGACGTTGCTGGATGGCGATGGTGTTGCATTTTATGCAATACTAAAAATGCAGTGAAAAAAAAAGTGTAAAACAAATAAATTTATAAAAAAGGGGGAAATTACTCTAAAAAAATATACAAAAAAATTATAAAATATTCAAAAAACTTACAAAAAAATCATTAAAACCACTAAAACTACAAAAAAAAGTTATAAAATAAAAAAAATGGAATTATTCCAACAAAAAAAAATTTTGTATAAAATGGACTCAAAATTTTGCAAACTAATGTGAAAATATAAAAACAACAAAAATATATATACATTTTAAAAGTTGAAACTGTACCGAAACAGTTAGCGCGAATGCTGATATAAAACGGTAAAAAAATACCTATTCAAAACGGTATAAAACTTGTGTGCGAAGAAGAGCTATCGTGATGTTGCTAGTACAGTTAGCTATACACATTTTTCACTTGCCACCGTTAAAGTGCATGCCATGCAAAAGGTGCATAGCACCACGCCACAAAAATAACGGCGACCAAATACATATGTATATGTATAAAATATATACACTAGAACACAAACAAAAAAAATTTTTTTTCTTCGCTCCACAAGCAATTTCTGAAAGAATGGGGATAAAAAATAAGATCTGTAAAAAAATCTGGCCATCTGTAGTAAAAAAATGCCATGGAAATTTGACCTAAAGGCTAAAAATGCACTAAAAAATGGAATATGTGTTTATTGGCTAATATCTCCTAAACTAGTAATTTAAGGAGAAATAATGACATAACGAGATCTATTTAGATTGGAGTCAGGAGTAAATTGCCCATATAAGTTTTGTACCTGCGGGTGTTCTTATAAGGACTTATAATAAGTTGAAGTTAATTCTTTATTTTTCATTTTTTTGTAATGGTCAAATAAAATACTTGCAAAATGATGGATTAGATAAGCTATACATCGTTTGGTAGGATATTATCCACAGTTTAATAATAACATTGCATTTTAATTTTACTCACATTTTTGCAATGGTTGGTTGACGTAAAACTGAGAAAAAACTGTTTTTAAATTTCTAAAAACATGCAATATGGAATAGTTGAGGGGTCAAAGTTCTAATTCTCTTCCCGCCAAATGCATTATCAGGATGTTTGGGGATAAAGGTCAAGATATGTAAAAAAGTC
This sequence comes from Campiglossa producta, assembly GCA_964058755.1. NCBI lineage: Eukaryota > Metazoa > Arthropoda > Insecta > Diptera > Tephritidae > Campiglossa > Campiglossa producta. Next base: position 77,079,089 of record CAXKVI010000002.1, read on the forward strand.
TAGCCATCTGTAGTGAAAAAGGACTTTTATTAAGAATGGTATCAGGAGTAAATTGTCCATACACATTTTTTTCATGCGAATGTCCTTTTAAGCACCTTTCATAAGAAAGTTTTTTTTCTAATTAATTGAAATTTTTTTCTATAATATAATATGTATAAGTTATCACAAGTTTCTTCCCACAAATGTCATTAACCAAATGGCACAGTTGTCTTCCTAGCCTTCGCCTAGGTCAATCACATTCAGCCAAATTACGACAGCACGCCACCTCATGCAACTAGCTGGATCAGCAGAAATGCGATCACACGGTATGATCGCATATCGTTGTTGGCACACTTCGCTGTGTCAGCGAAACAATAGCTATTGCTATCGTTTGTGGTCATTGCGCTATGACAACATCACAAGTGCCACAATTCTCTTCATCATGTTTAGCTGCATCAGCAAAAGCAGCTATTGCAACAGCAGCAAGTAAACATCGTTAGCGCAACGGTTGTGTCAACGTCGCTAACCGCCAGCAGAGCAGCAGCAGCGTTATCCAACGTCGTGGGTTAGGTGGACAGTTAGGGTAATTATTAAGCTTTAGTTTTAGACAGAACTCAATAAAGAATACGTGCTAAAAAGCACAATTGGCGCCCAACGTGGGGATGGAAAATACTAATCATTTTTGATCCTAAGGGACAAATAATAACCACAAACAAGTTAGAAGGATTTGAAACAAGCATCCTGGTGAATACGAAGTTAATGATAATAACCGCAAACAGCTAGAAGGATTTGAAACAAGCATCCTGGTGAATACGAAGTTAGAAGGATTTGAACAAGCATCCTGGCGAATACGAAGTTAATGATAATAACCGCAAACAGCTAGAAGGATTTGAAACAAGCATCCTGGCGAATACGAAGTTAATGATAATAACCGCAAACAGCTAGAAGGATTTGAAACAAGCATCCTGGTGAAATACGAAGTTAATGATAATAACCGCAATCTGTTAGAAGAATTTGAAGCAAGCAACAACGGAAGGAGTAGAAACAAGAATCGTTACAACCCAAAGAAGAAAATCAAGAATTAACGTAGGCTAGGATAAAACCTAAGTATGAAGAGGTAAGTGAAGTGCTCTAAAAGAGCTAGTGAAAGTGCAAAACCAAAAATTAAAAAAAAAAAAAAAAAAAAAACAATTTTATAAAAAATAGGTGCTAAATAAACCGGTGTCCTTTGTGAAATTTTTTAAGAAAATCTTTGAATGTTAAATGACCGAGGTGTTGGAGGACCTCTTTAAGAATTTAAATTTAGCAGCAAACAGACAAAATACAATGAATACAGAACAAGTTAGCGAGATAGTAAAAGCAGAGGTCAGGAGAGCTTTAGCCGAACAGAAAACCGAGTTTGACAGAAGGCTTCTTGCTTTACAGAATCAAGTAACAATAAACAAACCTAAGGTAGAAAAATATAGTAGGGTAACAATCAACCCCCTTACTACCTGCGACATTACGCTAGACGCGATAAAGTCCCTTCCGGAATTTTTTGGCCACCAAGGCACGTACGTATCCTGGCGGGAAGCCGCACACAATGCCTATGAATTATTTAGGAGATACGACGGCAGTGAAAGCCACTACCAAGCCGTTACTATTATTAGAAACAAAGTGAGAGGTGCTGCCGACGCAGTACTTTCTTCTTTTAACACAGTGCTTAACTTTAGCGCTATAATCTCCAGACTTGACTTTACTTACGCAGACAAACGGCCGATATACTTAATCGAGCAGGAATTGTCCACCCTGAGACAGGGATCAATGACATGCCTTGAATTCTACGATGAGGTAGAAAAGAAGCTAACTTTGTTAGCAAATAAGACAATTATGTCTTATGAGAGTGGTATTGCAGACACTATAAATGAGAAATATAGGGCCGATGCACTCAGAGTATTTATATCAGGTTTAAGGAAACCACTATGTGATATCTTGTTCGCATCTAGGCCATCCGACCTCCCATCCGCCCTGGCTTTGGCACAAGAAGTAGATGCCAACAATGAGCGTTACGCTTTCGCAATGAATTTCGCGAACAGATTTCAAGAAAAACCTGGCGGAAATCAAAATCTGGCCAATCAAAAGACACCTAACTATGATCACGGTGTGGGTCATAAAAACCCGCATTTTTCAGTAAGCAAACAAAATAAACAGGCCAGTCGTCCACAGAATTATGGAAATGCCCAAAAACCATTTACCAGTAGTAATTATTCTGGCCAAAGGCGCATTGAGCCTATGGAAGTAGATCCCTCCATATCCCAATTTAAAAACCAAGCAAGTAATCCCAACCACGAACAATACGGTAAGCCGCAAGGGAACGGGCAAAAACGTGTAGCGAACTCAGGGCGGTTCACAGGACCCAAAATACAGCGCGTAAACCATCTTACCGATGAGCGGGAGTTGCAAAATGAAGAAACATACAATAACGAAGCCGAGCAGGCAGCCGACAACATCGAATCCGATGAGGTTAATTTTTTAGGGCAAAGTCCCTCCTTCCCTGGATTTCAAGGTCAATAGGAGGAAAGGAAGTCAAGCTCCTTGTTGACACGGGGGCGTCAAGGAGCTATATCAGGCCCCTTCCAGGGCTGAAAGGAATAAAACCAGTAGAAAACTCATTTTTAGTAAAGTCTATTCATGGAGTTACCCCCATCAAACATAAATGCAAGGTTAAAATTTTTGGGACAATAGCAGAATTTTTTCTATTACCTAATCTTACTTCATTTGACGGTGTAATTGGCCTTGACTTATTGAACAAGGTACACGCGTCTATTAATTTAAAAACAAACACAATATAACATGATTTTGGTAAAGAGATTATACTATTTGTATCTAGCGAGGATGTTAGTCACTTGCGACTGCAGGCAGAAAACGTCCCACAAAATCTAGAAGAAGCATTCTCGAAAATGATTGGTAGCATAAATGGGGTTTTTGCAGACCCCAACGAAGCACTACCATACAACACAAACGTAGTAGCAACGATTCGCACTACAAACGAAGACCCCGTGTATTCAAGGCTATACCCTTACCCATTGGGCGTCTCGGATTTCGTGAACAAAGAAATTCAAGAACTGCTAGCAAACGGCATCATTCGCCCATCCAGGTCACCATATAATAATCCTATATGGGTGGTAAAAAAGAAAGGCCTTGACGAAACTGGGCAAGAAAAAAAGCGGATGGTTATAGGTTTTCGAAAGCTCAACGAAAAAACCATCAGCGATAAATATCCAATCCCGGATATCACGGGAATTTTATCAAATCTAGGTGGAAGTAAATTTTTTACTACCCTTGATTTGAAATCTGGTTTCCATTGCCATTCGGTCTAAAGAATGCTCCCAGCATTTTCCAGCGGGCAATAGACGATGTGTTGAGAGAACACATAGGAAGAAAATGCTTCGTCTATATGGATGATGTCATTATATTTTCCCAAAACGAAGAACAACATCTAGATGATGTGAAAGTGATTTTGAGAAGTTTATTTGAAGCCAACATGAGAGTGTCGGCGGAAAATTCAAAATTTTTCAGAACCGAAGTAGAATTCCTGGGTTTTTTAGTTTCACAGGGAGGAATCAAGACGTGCCCGGATAAAGTGGATGCCATCAGGAATTTTCAGGAGCCCACTACTCTGAGGGGGCTAAGATCATTTTTGGGTTTAGCGGGGTACTACCGCTGTTTCATTAGGGATTTCGCGAAGCCACTTTCAAATATAATGAGGGGTGAATATGGCCAAGTTACTGCGTCACAGTCGAAAAAAATCGAAATTGATTTGACTGATGAACAGAAAAAAGCCTTCACTACCTTAAAGGAAATACTAGCATCAGAAGAGGTGACACTAACCTACCCTGATTTTAATAAATCGTTTGATTTAACCACGGATGCATCGTCGCACGCAATAGGTGCTGTCCTGTCACAAGAAGGAAAACCTATAACAATGAGATCCCGTACTTTGACCAGTAGTGAGGAACATTTTGCCACAAACGAAAGAGAGCTGTTGGCCATCGTTTGGGCACTTAAAACCCTTAGAAACTACCTGTACGGCGTAGCAGATCTTAAGGTTCATACAGATCACCAACCGCTCACTTTTGCGGTTTCAGACAGAAACCCTAATTCAAAAATTAAAAGATGGAAAGCCTTCATAGATGAATGTAATGCGAAACTAATTTACAAACCCGGAAAAGAGAATGTAGTCGCAGATGCGTTGTCTAGGCAACATATGAACGCCCTGGATAACATGAGTACCGAAACAATTCATAGCGAAGTTTCGTCAACCAACACGATTGAGAGAACTCATAAACCAGTGAACTGCTTTCGTAATCAGATACTAGTAGAGGAAGGCATAGAACAAGGGAAAAAAACGTTTATAATTTTTGGAAAAAAAAACTAGACATCTAATCTCGTTCAAGAGTAAAGAGGATTTAATAAGCCTCCTACAAGAAGCGGTAAAAGTGGATGTTGTTAACGCAATATACTGCGACTTACACACACTAGCACAATTTCAGGACAAACTGGTTGAACTTTTTCCAACAGTCAAATTTAGACATACGGAAAAATTTGTCATCGACATAACAGACCCGAACGAGCAGCAAGAAATTATCGCTGCCGAACATAATCGGGCACATCGAGCGCCCCAGGAGAACGTTAAGCAAATATTGGAAGACTATTTTTTCCCCAAAATGGAGAGAAAAGCCAAACAATTTGCCTCTAACTGCCACACATGCTCTCGGGCGAAGTATGATCGCCATCCTAAAAAGCAACTTATTGCTCAGACGCCCATTCCTACATATTGTGGAGAGATCCTCCACATCGACATATTTTCAACGGGCTCCAAGTATTTCTTAACTTGCATTGACAAGTTTTCAAAGTTTGCTATAGTACAGTCCTTAAAAGTCCAGGACAATAGTAGACGTAAAGCCACAGCTTCTTCAGCTAATCAACATGTTTTCAGGTACAAAAACTATTTACTGTGACAATGAAAAGTCACTAAATTCTAATAGTATCAAATCCATGCTCAAGAATCATTTTAATATTGACATCGCGAATGCCCCACCCCTTCACAGTACATCAAATGGCCAGGTGGAGCGATTCCATAGCACATTGATAGAAATATCGCGATGCCTCAAACTTGATACAAATATGGATGACATTGAAGAAATTATTCTTTTGGACACAATCAAATACAATAGGTCCATTCATACAGTAACGAAAATGAAACCTATTACAATTTTTCAGTCAGGCAAAGGGGATGAACTGGTAACCTCTCGCCTGGAGGACGCGCAGGATAAGGAGCTTGAAATACATAATAGGAATCGACAAGACAGGGAGTTTGCAGTGGGAGAGAAAGTACTAGTTAAAAACAATAGAAGACTAGGAAATAAATTGACGCCTCTCTACACCGAAGAAGAGGTCGAAAAAGATCTCGGCACTACGGTGCTTATAAGAGGAAGGAGGGTCCATAAGGACAACCTTCGCACAAGCTAAGTAACTTATGTCATTTACATTTTTATTTTTAGGGTTTCCCTGGTATTTCTCACATTGTTATCGGCATCGTTGTCAACGGGACGGATAATGGACTACACTAACGCAAGGTACATCCCAGTGGTAGACGGAGATATTATAATCTGGGAAAATTTCGGACACATCAAGCATATCACCAACTTAACTCTCTACGAACTACTACGAGACGAAACGTTTAACGCGACAGATCATTTCCCCCAATCGCACATGAAGAAAATATTGCACGTAGACATAGGCCAAATAGACAGACTTCTACAATTGATAAACACTCACCATAGGCAGACGAGAAGTTTAAACGCCCTCGGGACATTATTAAAATATATTACTGGCACTCCTGACCACGACGATTTCGACAGACTGAGTAGCACAGAGGAACAATTAATCGACTCACAGGACAGGCAGTTCATTATTAATACGGAAGTACAAAAATAAATTAATAGCCTTACTATCACAGTGAATAAGATCCTAAAACAAGCAAAACAAAGAGAAATAGACACAGGTTATCTCTACGACATTCTTATGGCCAGAAATAGGGCAATGATAACATAATTAAATAACTTGCTCACCTCCATTACTTTCGCAAAAATTGGAACGCTCGATCCTATTCTTCTGGATAATGCGGAGATAAACTCAATAATGAAAATGAAGCACTTCACAAACCTCACGATAGCCGATATCATACCTTTAGTTAAGATTAAAATAGTCCAATACAATAACGTAATATACTTTTTAATGAAATATCCTATACCTAGATTTAGATGCAAGAAAATACGAATTTTTCCAGTAGCCCACGACCACAAAATTCTACATTTGCAGGAACCCATCTTAGCTACATGCGACAACCAAACTGTAGCGGTAAGAAATTGTAGTAACACAACCCCAACATTCTGCCTAACATCATTAGCAACTTCATGCGCCTTACAGCTAATGACACGCAACACGTGTACAACTTACAACTGTGGTACAACTTACAACAATCTCGCTCCTATCACATCGATAGGTGACGGTGTGATTGTTATTAACGACCAAACGGCGGTCATAGAAGAAAATGACGAGGCTCCAATTACAGTAAATGGAACTTACCTGGTGGCCTTCGAGAAAATGATAAGAGTTAACGGCACCCTATTTTATAACGAAAATTCTACGGCGCCTTTGAAACCTGAAGCGCCATGGTCCCCAGATATCAACTTGACACAGCACATAGAAATTCTGAGCGCACCTTACCTTCACCACGTAAATCAGCAAAATCTTCAGCATATTAAACATCTGCAGCAAAGCGCCAAACGCAATAACCTGGTAAGTTTCGCCGCTTTGGGAGCCCTACTCATTATAGGAATGCTCGCATACGCATTTCAGCGAGCAGCAGCGAACAGAAAGAAAGCGTCCTTAGCCAAATCCATCAAAGCCGTTATTGAAAATGCCGCCATAAGGTCCGCGGACGTCCCTAACTTAGAAGGGGAAGAGTTATCACAAGTTTCTTCCCACAAATGTCATTAACCAAATGGCACAGTTGTCTTCCTAGCCTTCAGCCAAATTACGACAGCACGCCACCTCATGCAACTAGCTGGATCAGCAGAAATGCGATCACACGGTATGATCGCATATCGTTGTTGGCACACTTCGCTGTGTCAGCGAAACAATAGCTATTGCTATCGTTCAACCTAATTGTCATCAATATCTTCTAACGGGAGTCCAAGGAAACTAGCAGTTTCAATAGGATTGGACCAAAGAGAGATGGGTGTTAGAAGAGTGGGCTCAAATGAGCAAGAAAATAAGTGATTGGTATTGTGGGGGGACGAGCCGCATGCCGGACATACATTCGGCACATCAGGGTTCAGTCTAGATATGTAGGAATTTAACCTACTACAATATCCAGAGCGTAATTGAGCCAGAGTGACCCTTGTCTCTCGAGGAAGATGACGCTCCTCTACAGAAATGCCAGGTGTTGCGGCATGTAAGACATTGTTTAGCGGACAGAGCGCAGAGTAATGGCCAACAGACGTTGTATGGATATGCCCCAAAGCCTGTTTGTGCACCTGTAGATCAAACGGCGTTGTTATATAGTGACGGATCTCATCAAAATGTTTACGAAGGCTGTGCCTCAGCCTAGTTAGCTGTGGACCCGGTGTAACCGGGTTGGCTGGCGTCGTAGGTTGAGGTGTGTTACAGCATGGTGCGATGAACGCATCCGTCCAGAGGTTCCTGTTAGCGAGCCCAGAGCATAAATGTACGTGGCATTGGCCTAAGCAGTTATTGCATTTGACCGATGACGCGAGCGTGTATAATCTTTGCCGACAAACAGTACACGTAGAGACAGGTGCGAGAAGAGGTTGATCCTGACTCACGTGAGAAATTAAACGGGAGGGGGGGTATGACATAGAAACAGAGAGAGACTGGTGCTCGGAGTTGCTCATGTCTAAACTGCTCCTGTGGGAGCAAGAGTGTTGAGCTGCTGCGCGTGATGTTGACGCCATAAGACACGAGCAACAGTCTGGAGATTGTGTGGCGGGTATAGCAGAAGTGCTGCTAGTCGTTAAGACATTATTATTATTACTATTAGTATTGCTACTAGAAAGTGGCGGTAGGGGTGCGCTTGAACGGCGCTTACCGCGGGACGCCCGAGGGCGCAAACAACAAGGGGCCACGAAAGTACTAAAGAAAGTACGGGGTCTGTGGATGTTAAGGTTAAGCCCTGAACATCCAGATTTATGGAGCCATCTCTTACACGAGAAGCATTGCACAGAATGCGACCGTTTAATATATATCTTTTTGCAACAGACACTGCATATCCATTCTTTTGGTCCGGGGTTCGGCTCAACGCCCGCCCGTAACAATAGAATATCTTGCAGCCCTGCCTCAATGGGGGGAGGATGATAGTTTCGGAATGGGACAAAACATACTAAACAGGGTTACATTGAAAGTGACAGTCCTTGGCCGAGGTAAAACCCCGGGTGGTTCCACTGCGCAGAGATCCATGGCGATGTCCTGGGTTTTCTGCTCTGAGAAGTGACTGTACATAGGGAACCTTTAGAGCAGATGTTGTGCTCCTGCCTTTCCTGAAGCCATGTTGGTGCTCGGCTAACATCAAGTGTGATGTGTAGACCGGGAGTAGGCCCGCTTCAAGTGTCTTTACTACTGGCGAGAGGAGTGATATCGGACGATATGACTGTTGTTGTTGTTGTTAACAATGCATTGCCCTGTCTAGAGTGTATGATCATTCCGAAGATCTTCATCAAGCTCTTCTAAGGGGAGTCCAAGGAAACGTGCAGTTTCAACAGGGTTTGTCCAGAGGGACAGAGGGGTTAGAAGAGTAGGTTCAAATGAACAATTGAAGAGATGTAGAGTATCATGGGGGGTCCTACCACATGCAGGGCATGTGTTTGAGATTGTGTCATTAAGTCTGGACAAGTACCTAAGCTGTGCCAGGGTAACTCTTGTCTCCCTTGGTAAGGTGCGTTCTTCTTCAGCAATATCCGGTGGAGGACTGTCCAGAACGGGGTTCACAGGTAGAGATCCGACAAAAGTATCTACCGACTCGGTGTGGATGTCGGTTAGAGCCCGCTTATGATTCTGCAGATCAAACGGCAAGGTAATATGATGCCGGATCTCATCATAATGTTTACGGAGATGTTTCCTTATGTCTCTCGGGGGCGGATCTATGTCCAAAAGATGACGGTTTGGATGTGCTGGCTTGTGGCAGTTCAGAAGGAATTGCTTGCTCAGCATTTCCGCATGCTCTTTTACATTGAGCAGTTTTGCCTCCTGATGGAGGTGAGACTCGGAAGACATGAGGAGACATCCCGTAGCAGTTCTGATGGCAGTATTTTGGCAGACTTGTAACTTCGTCCAGTTGGTGTTATGTACATTAGGCGACCATATGGGTGCAGCATAGTCGAAGACTGGTCGGCCAATGGCCTTATATGTAGTCAGCAACGTTTCTTTGTCTTTTCCCCAAGTACTGCCGGCAAGTGACTTGAGGATCTTGTTGCGACCACGTACCTTTGAGACCATTGCAGACACATGACCAGCAAATGAGAAAGTATTATCCAATGTCATTCCTAATAACTTTGGGTGGCTGACAGTTGGTAGCTTAGTGCCGTCAACGAAAATGTCTAATTCATTTCTCACCTGTGCGTCCACGTCGTAAAAAGCGTCGCCGTTGATTTAGTCGGAGATATCGTCAGATCTCGCTCTGTGAAAAACCTGGAAAGGTCGCAGAGGTAACCGTTGATTTTATTACAGAGTTTATCAGTATAGGGGCCCTTCCCCGTCGCCATTATTGTACAGTCGTCAGCATAAGAAACGACAGAGACACCCTCTGGTGGTGGGGGCATCTTCGATAGATAGAAATTAAACAGTGTCGGGGATAGGACACCACCCTGTGGCACCCCCTGTCTAATTCGTCTTGGTTTTGATGTTGCGTTTCTAAAGTTGACCGACGCCTGCCGCCCATTCAAGTAATTAGCGGTCCATCTCTTTAACCCATCAGGTATTTGTGTTTCTAATAGATCTTGTATTAGAGTGGCATGGTTGACTGTGTCAAAAGCTTTCGACAAGTCAAGTGCCACTAACACAGTCCTGTGATTTGGTTGGTTTTGATTTAGACCGCTATTTATTTGCGTTGTTATGGTATTGAGTGTGGTGGTGGTGCTGTGCAGCTTACGGAAGCCATGTTGATGATTAGCCAGGTGCATATTTGCGGTGTAATACGGGAGCAAAATGGACTCTAGCGTCTTCACTACCGGCGACAAAAGTGATATAGGGCGATATGAATCGCCTATGTTTGCCGGCTTTCTAGGTTTTAATAATGGAACCACTCTCGCCTTTTTCCATATTTCAGGAATGACGAAAGTGTTCAGTGAAAGATTGAATAGAGCCGCTAAGTATTTGTGTCCCTCCTGGCCTAGATGTTTCAGCATCTTCATGGCAATGCCGTCGGGGCCGATGGATTTTGAGGGCTTAGCCTGTCTGATGGCTTCCTTGACCTCTGAGGCAGTGATGACAATGGGCGTGTTTTGGTTTTTGTATTTACGCGCCTGTCGCATGGTTCTACGTTTAGCTCTATCGGGTGGGGAATGTAGTACAAATTGTCTACAGAAGGAGTTCGCACATCCCCTAGGGTCCTTCTTCACCCTGTCACCGAAAGTAATATCTACTTTATCCTTGTGTTGTGTTGGATTAGATAGAGCTTTGACCGTAGTCCATAATTTGCCAACACCGTCAGAGAGGTTGCATTGCTCTAGGTGTTGTTTCCATTTGGCCAGTTTGTGTTTATCGACCTACCTACGAATTTCCGCGTTGAGATCCCTTATACGGGGGTCTGCGGGATTGAGACTTCATCTCTTTCTCTAGCCATGGCCGCTGCCTCCGCGGGGAAATTTGGTCTTATTCGGGATATTCGACCCGCAGGAATGAAGCGTCTAGAGGCCAAGTCAATGATGTTGCGGAAGTCTCGTTCGCCTTTGCGTACGTCCGTAGGAATGGATAGAGCAGCCAAGGATTCGTCCGTATATGTCTGAAAACTGTCCCAGTCCGCCTTGGTAAAGTTGATGTATGTACCATGCTCAGGTGTTATAAAGTCCGTCGGTCGTTCGATGGTAATGACTATTGGGAGATGGTCAGACGCCAACGTGAGTATGGGTCGCCGTTTAACATATATTTTTTTGCAACAGACACTGCATATCCATTCTTTTGGTCCGGGGTTCGGCTCAACGCCCGCCCGTAACAAAAGAATATCTTGCAGCCCTGCTGCAAGGGGGGAGGATGATAGTTTCGGAATGGGACAAAACATACTAAACAGGGTTAGTATGGGTCGCCAATTGGTGTTGTTCAAAAGTCCTGCACTTACGATAGAAATATCTGGCGAACTATAGCAGTTACCCGATACTCTCGTTGGGGCGTCTCCGTTCAATGTACAGTAAGCCGTATCATCTATTTGTTCTGCGAGTACATGCCCCCTACTGTCTGCTGGCAAGTTTGAGTGCCACATGTCGTGGTGCGCATTGAAGTCGCCCAGGATCACGCGGTTATCTCCTCGTAATAGCAAGCTTATGTCGGGGTGATAACCGGTGGGGTAACTTGAGACAGGGGGTATGTAGATGTTAATGATTTGCAGATCGACATCTCCTGTACGGATGGTAATACCTTGGCTTTCTAAGATATCATCCGTTCCTTCGATGTCGGTATCAAATAGATGATATTGTACAGAGTTGTGCGTTATGAACGCTAGACCACCTCCCAGACCTCCTGTTACTCTATGACGGTCTTTCCGGTGAATGTTATATCCGCCATAGGTAATGAGGTCCGACCTTGGACTGAGCTTGGTTTCTTGGATTGCGGCAAGTTTTATGTCATATCCTGACTCACGTGTAAACGGGAGGGGGGGTGTAACAAAGAAACAGACAGAGACTGATGCTCGGAGTTGCTCATGTCTAAACTGCTCCGGTGGGAGCAAGAGTGTTGAGCTGCTGCGCGTGATGTTGACGCCATAAGGCACGAGCAACAGTCTGGAATTTGTGTGGCGGGTATAGCAGAAATGCTGCTAGTCGTTAAGACATTATTATTATTATTATTAGTATTGCTACTAGAAGGTGGCGGTAGGGGTGCGCTTGAACGGCGCTTACCGCGGGACGCCCGACGGCGCAAACAACAAGGGGCCACGAAAGTACTAAAGAAAGTACGGGGTCTGTGGATGTTAAGGTTAAGCCCTGAACATCCAGATTTATGGAGCCATCTCTTACACGAGAAGCATTGCACAGAATGCGACCGTTTAATATATATCTTTTTGCAACAGACACTGCATATCCATTCTTTTGGTCCGGGGTTCGGCTCAACGCCCGCCCGTAACAATAGAATATCTTGCAGCCCTGCCTCAATGGGGGAGGATGATAGTTTCGGAATGGGACAAAACATACTAAACAGGGTTACATTGAAAGTGACAGTCCTTGGCCGAGGTAAAACCCCGGGTGGTTCCACTGCGCAGAGATCCATGGCGATGTCCTGGGTTTTCTGCTCTGAGAAGTGACTGTACATAGGGAACCGATATGACTCCCCAACGTTAGCTGTCTTGCCAGGCTTTAGTAGTGGGATCACAGTTGCCTGCTTCCATTTGTCGGGTATGACAGCTGTGATCAAAGACAGGTTGAAGACGGCAGTTAAATATTTGACTCCCGCTGGGCCGATATGCTTGAGATGCACCATGGCTATGCCATCAGGGCCGATGGCTTTGGAATTTTTGGCTTTCCGGATGGCCTCTGGAACCTCTGTAGCGGTGATGGGAACGGGGGCATAGTTTTTGTGTTTATGCGCGCGCCTGAAGATTCCACGTCTTGTCCTATCTTGCGCAGGGTGTGGGACATACTGTCGACAAAAAGCCTGCGCACATTTCCTGGGGTCATTTAATGTCTTGTCACCAAAGGTGATGTCATTTTTTGGTGGACCCGAAGGATTGGACAAGGACTTGACGGTGGACCATAATTTCCCAACACCGGTAGAGAGGTTACAACACCTAAGGTGCTCCTCCCATTTGGTTTGTTTGTGTACTTTAACCAGCCGCCTGATTTCCACGTTGAGATCACCGATCTGCGGGTCAGAGGGATCGATGTTGCGTATGAGGTCACGTTTATTGGCCAAGGCTGCGGCCTCAGCTTTGAAGTTAGGCAGGATATTTTCTATTCTACCAGCTGGTATAAAATGGGCTGTAGCCTTTTTAATGACCACACGTATGTATGTGGGAATGGGAAGATCACCAAAGGAGCTCTCCGTGAATTCCAAAAAGCCGACCCAATTAGCCTTTTTGAAATTCACGTATGGCATCACGGGTTAATGTTATAAAAAATGTGCATTTAGACAGCTCGCTCTGAGAGTGAAGCGGGAAACAGTCACTCCGCCAATACGTCAGTTGCGTGACGTGCGTCAATTTTAGAGCAAATTCTACTTTGACGTATCCGTCGTATCTGGCGTTACGCATACAAACACCCGCAGTCTACTTTTCTGTCAGTTGTTTCAACGTACTGACGTACTGATTCTGCTGAACCCTTGAAAGAGTCGCTTATCAATTGATCCATGGCTGACCCGAAGGATTAGACAGGGCTTTAGTTTCCCAACACCGGTAGAGAGGTTACAAGACCTGAAACTCGACTTTTATCAAAGCGACGCGAACAGCCACATTCAAGTAAAAAACGGAATTTGGAGGTGCCAAACTACTTTCCATTTACCAATCATAACTGACAGCAAACAGCTTATCAACCCCATAATAAATTTCTCACCTTATCTCTTGTATATCCTGAATGATTTTTAAGTGATGATTTAGTTGTTGTAAGCATTGCACTTTAAACAAATCTCTAACTATTTGCTGCAATGCTTTATCTGTACCCTGAAGCATTTTCGACAACTTTTCTTGGAAATGAGCAAGTTTCTCTATATGCAAATGGATTATTTGGTCAGGCAATATTTGGTCTTGAAAGGCTGATATTATTTCTGAGGTGGGTTCCAAGTCATATTCTTGACCTAACTAAGGAAAAGGTATACTTTTAGTTTTTGCATGTAAAAAGCTGTTATGATAAAGCAAACCTTTCTTATTATTAATTCGACGAACGATTGATAGTGGTCCACCAGATTAGCAGCACGATGAAGCTCCTTGCAGTCATGACCGACTACGCTATTGATCAGCGCTGCTATCCGGTCATCCATTATTTCAACACCAACTATTCTTGGTGCCCTATCTAGATATTCTCAACAAGATATCCACAAGACCCGGTGTCTTTCGACGTAACCAAGTTATTCAAACAGAGTTGGAAAACAATCCATGGTACTATCGATAGGTTCGATCATCTCCCACCACTAGCGTATTTCTACTACTAGCGTCACTATACAACTACAGCTGCACGAATAACCCAGAAATGCGTTGACATTTCTAGGTTATAAAGCTGACGGACTGCTAGGGCGGTTACCTTTCCAATAATGTACGATCCCGATTTCTTTTATTTTTTGTGGAGGGGTAGAGGGGGTCGCATAGACTACAAAACAAAAACCGGACATGTCAGAAACTTATATTTTAAAAGCAAATAGCACTTAAAATTGCAATTCCACTAATAAAAAATTACTCATTTAACTAGATTTCCCTAAAATTACACACATAAAATTCTTTTTAAATTTAAGAAAATAACTTCTTTTATCACAGGCACTGCTTATTTTTTATTTCAAATCTGAGTAAATAGCGTAAATCCCGAAAATGATTATCTTAAACAACCGCCATCACCGGAATCACTATCAACAACAATGCCTTTATATTACTTGCAGTTACAGCAAGTTGCAACTGCTGAAGTGAATACGGGGAAATTTTAGTATAGACTCGCACAGCTAGAAAAAAACGGTTTTTTCAGGAGGATAGAGGAGCTTTTTCCAAACACAAATATATAATGTTACCGTAAGGAGCCTTATATTTACCGAGATAATGGTTGTTGAAGTTTTGCAAATTTTGCATGGCACTATAGGTAACTAACGCACAATTTTTTAAACTTCACGCATTTTTCCGCATAATGGTACCATAACACTTATGAATTGCATATGATTAACAGAAAATAATATTAATATGTATAAATATTCATCTATTTTCACAAAATTATAAATTTTCACCATCGCACAGCTATACACAGATATTTCACAACAAATTTGTTGTCAAAGAAGGATGTTGCCACACTTAAACAAAAAATAAAAAAAAAAAACATATTTTTTTAAGAATACTTCACTCAAAAAAGAAAATGCAAAATTTTCACGGTTCAACACCTGGCGTAGGCTAACAGGGAAGGGAACTCCCAAAAAGTGCATTCTCGCGCCACTTAAAGCCGGGCAGTTGCAGATGAGGTGCTCCACCGTTTCCTCCTCCTCATCATCCTTACAACTCCTACAGCATCGTCGGTAGGGCACACCAAGTCTTTCTGCGTGCCTACCAATGAGGCAGTGTCCAGTCAATACGCCTATTAATATGGAGATATCTCTCCTCCTTAGGGCATAAATTTGTCTTGATCTTTTATGATCCCATTTCGGCCAGGTTTCTTTGGATATCCAGCATCCTGGAGATTGCAGTCATCTTTCGTTGGCTTGGCGGAGTGTGTACTCCTTCAGCATAAGCTTGCATGTGGCAAACGGCATACCTAAGCGCTCTTTATCCCGAAGAACCTGCTTGGTCGTGCCCTGCCTCGCAAGTTCGTCTGCCCTACAATTTCCCTCAATGTCCCTATGCCCCGGGACCCATGTGAGGTTCACGCGATTCTGTTGGGCCATCTCTTGTAGAGATCGACGACAGCTGAGCGTCAGTTCAGAGTTGAACGAATAAGAGCCAAGGGATTTGATGGCCGCCTGGCTGTCGCTGAAAATAAAAATGTCGTGTCCGATAGTGTGTTGGCCTATCCAAGCCGCGGCGTGCATGATTGCTGAAACTTCAGCCTGGAAGACACTGCAGTGATCATGTAGTCTGAAGGAGAGCTCAAGGTTCAGATCCTTTGAATAAACCCCTCCTCCAACTCTGCCGTCTAACTTCGAGCCATCAGTATAAATGGAAGTGCCGTCACGAGTGGCGGGACTCCGATCCGTGCTCTCCCATTCTTCCCTGCTGGGAATGTTGATTTTAAAACAGCTATCTCCGACTGTTGTGGTCGCACAACGATCTGTGCTCAGCGGAAGAAAGCTATAGGATCCCAAAATACAGGCGTGTCCAGTAGTGCTTGCGCCCCAGCCGGACGTTTCCCTTAGACGCAGAGCCGATGCTGCTGCTACCCGGTGCCCTTCCAGATCGAGTGGCAAAATGCCAAGAATGGCCTGGAGTGCTTCATTGGGCGTTGTTCTTAACGCACCGCTTATACAGATCATGCAAGATCTGTGCACTTTACCTAGCAGATTAAGGTTTGTTGCCTTGCTCAACGCAGGCCACCATACCACAACTCCATAGAGCATGCTTGGTCGAATGATTGCGGCGTAGATCCATTTGCATATTTTGGGGCTGAGCCCCCATTTCTTTCCAATGGCTCTTTTGCATGTGCAGAGTGCAATACACGCTTTCTTCTGGCGCTGAAGAACATTCTCCTTCCAGGTTAGTTTCCTATCCAGAACTGTGCCTAAGAACTTGGCTTTGTCAGCCAGGTTCAGGTGCACGTCATTCAGTTTTGGTAGTGTTAGCGGTGGTATCTTATAGCGGTTGGTGAAAAGAACCAGTTCTACTTTTCCCGGGTTGATGCTCAGTCCGCAGCGCGAGCACCATGAGGAAACCTCTCGCAGTGCTACTTGCATCAAGTCGCACAGGGTTTGTGGGAATTTGCCCCTATATACTATAGCTAAGTCGTCTGCATATGCCACTACCTTCCCGCCCCCCAGCTTGTGTCTCGCAGCATCGAGTTGACAGTGAGGTTCCATAGAAGCGGGGAGAGAACACCACCCTGAGGCGTTCCCCTTGTGACATAGCGTGATAAGTCAACCGAGCCCAGTGATGAAACTATTCGTCTACCCCTTAGCAGTTGATCAATAAGTCCAATAAGAGACCTGCTTATGCCCAGACTTTTTAAAGCGGTGTTTATAGCATCAGGGCTTATGTTGTTGAAGGCTCCTTCAATATCTAAAAAGGCCGCAAGACAGTACTCCTTCTCATACAGCGATTTTTCAATAACAGAAACTAGGCTGTGAAGCGCAGTTTCTGTAGATTTCCCTTTGGTGTATGCATGCTGATATCTACAGATCAGGTTGCTATCAATAGTAGAGGAGAGGTAGTCAGTTATTATCCTCTCGAAGGTTTTGAGCACAAAGGATGAGAGACTGATCGGCCTGTAGTCCTTGGGCTCGTAATGAGACGCCTTCCTCGCCTTAGGAATAAACACTACCGTGGCACTTCTCCAGGAGCACGGAATGTAGCTAAGAGCCAGGCAGGCTGTATAGAGAAATACCAGCCATTTGGCTGATGTCTCCAGCGTGTTTATGAGTTGTGCGGGAATAATCCCATCTGGCCCGGCAGCCTTGAACGGTTCGAAGCTTTTAACCGCCCACCTAACCTTTTCCTCCGTGATGGGTATGTATACAGCCAGGTTTGTTGTAGGTGCTACGGGTTCCTCATGCAAGTTCCCTGGAAAGTGCGTATTCAAGAGCAGCTCTAGGGTTTCGCTCTCCGTGCTGGTCCAGGATCCGTCAGGTTTGCGCAAATAGCTTGTGGCTTTTTTGAGTCTCGCTGTATCGTCGACATTTTCGACCCCAGTGCAGAAATTTCTCCACGATACTCTCTTCGCCTGCTTCAGAGCTTCTTTATAGGCCCTGAGTTTAACTTTATATTCGAGCCATTGAGTCTCCGTGCCAAGGCTCTTGACCTTATTAAATTGTGTCCTACATGATTTTCGGAGCGAGTCCAGGTCGTAGGACCACCAATGCGGCCTGTGTTTACCGCGTGGTTTTGGCACTGGGCAAGCCTGCTCTAAGGCATTCGAGAGCGCCGTTGTAAAGGTCTTTACCAGATCCTCCAACTCCCCTACTGATGAGGGGACTTGTGGGGGCAGTGCTGGTAAGTCCCTAGATAGTATTTCATTGTGTAGCTGCCAGTTAGTGTTACGTGGGTTGCGTTTCATAACCGGCTGCTCAACAGAAAAGTCTAGAACTATTTCTACGTACCGGTGGTCGGAGAATGAGTGCTCATCGAGAACGCGCCATTTTCTGACCCACTCATAAGCGCCTTCGCTGCAAATAGTGAGATCTATTACCTCCCTACGGGTTTTAGTAATAAACGTAGGTTCGTTACCCACGTTGCAAACTACCAGGTTAGTTGTTAACAATAGTCAAACAACGACTCTCCTCTAGCATTGATATCGGAGCTTCCCCACTGGACGTGATGAGCATTGGCGTCAGTTCCGATAATAAGATGTACCATGGAAAAATTTGCCACCAGGTCTTTTACCTCCCTCTGTGGCGGAGGTTCTTCGGCGTCGTAGGGCATATAGACCGACGCCATCGTCAGACTGGTACTGCCGACTGTTAAACTGGCAGCTGTAACGTCACCATTGGTATAGTTGGGCAAGAGAAATGCATTCAGCTCAGACTTAACTAAAATACAGGCTCTAACCCTGCCCCCCTCGCTGGCTCGAATAAGCTTATAACCCTTAGTCCCCAAACCGCAAATCCTTGAGCTGTTGACCCAGGGTTCTTGGATGAGGACCACATCTACGTCGCCTTTAGAGAGACGACTGATTAAAGCAGCCGAGGCTGCTTTAGATTTGTGCAGGTTTATCTGAATCACCACCAACATGAGAGTGCTCAGACTTCCCTGCCACCGCCGTATCGTCGAGTTCCACCTCGTCTGGAGGCTTATCTTTCAACGACGATTTCTTCAGACCACGGTTTGGCGTGGCAGAGATCCTACTAACTGTGACAGTGTCAACTGTGGTGCGCTCAGGACTAGCTGCTATCACTGTGACGTTGAGGTCCTCCCCGTCCAGCAGGCTGCCCCCATCTCCGAGCTGTTCACTGCTCCTTCGCCATTTAACGTGGCAGATACCATACTTTCCGAGTCGGACATCTCCGACTCCCCTTCCGGCTCTGCGATATCCGAGTCCTCCGGTGGAGCCGAAATAGCAGCGCGCTGTGCATCGCCGCAGTATACGTGGATCACGATCTGACCCATGCCGTAGTGCACTCGTCCATTGCACCGTTTAAGGGGCTCGAGTGCCTCCTTATTCAAGGTGAAGACCACTTGCCTATCAGGCCCTACCGCGTCCTCGACCAGACTTACACCCCAGTCCAGCGTCGGGAGAGACGGGTTCATGATCCGCAGCATCCTGAGAATTCTCTCAGGTTCAGCAGGGATAGCAGGAATCCACGCTCTTGCCCTTGTCCTTCCAGTCGACAACCTCGATTCTTGCCCCTTGGTAGATCTCACCTAGTCTTGCAGCTGCTGCCTTGTACAGTGCAACAGTTTTTGCATCCTCGCAAGCGAATACCTTGATTCGACCCTGGTGCCATCCCGCATCAGAACCCATCGGAGTGGCACCCGGAGACTCATCCATAATGTCGAGAAGGGCATTACCGATAGCGTTCCGGACGTACCGCCACTGGTCCCTAGGGATGGCCCAGTTTTCATTACCTCGGTCAATGACGCCTATGAGGATCCTATCCTTAGTCACTTCAGCAAAGCTGAGTTTACCTATTACGGGGGCGTGTTGCTGCCGCTTCGGGTGAGGTTTTAAATCCACGTCCGATCTCTGGCGTTTGAAGGGATTTATATTAACCTTCTTTGGCGCGTAATCGCTTTGGAAGTTCGGTAAGATAGCTTCAGCCATCTCCACCGTCTTCCTAGCATTCGGCGATAGCGCCTCTTGTGAAATACCCTCGTATTTCTTCAGTATCCTCGCGGCCGCTCTTTTGTCCAAGTACTCAGAGCGAGTGGGAGATGTCTTTTGGGGTAAATTTCGACCCGTAGTTGCCATCGCGGTCGTTCCCTTATTTGGATCTCTGGGGCCAGGTCGTGAGACCACTGCCACAGACGTTAAAGACTTGGTTTCGGTACCGGCACTTACTAGGGCTCTAGCATCAGCCGTTGTTGGCTTCACCGTGTTTGTACCGGTACTTACTTTGGGGATTGCCCCCTTATTATCCAGAGCTGATCGACTCGTAGTTGCCATCGCTGTCGATCTCTCGGCTGATAAAGAAATGGAGTTTGTCCTCCGACGTTGCGTTCTCGCTTGCTCCAGCATTTTCCTCCTCTGCTGGGCAGTATACATGGTTGTATCATTAGTTTTAAGGTTTTTATTACTTTTTTCATCTTGTTCGTACGACCCCTTGCCGGGCAAGGCCAGTTTAGGGTCAAAGGAAGAGTATGGGGAATGTGTCGTCCGCCGCGGCAGAGCCCCATGCCGCGGTAAGGCCATAGTTACTCTCCGAGGCGGCCCGGTATCAGAGAGGCTCCGTTCGATTACAGCCACGATTTGCCTCCCGGCTGCAAACGTCCAATGGGCACGTGGTCGCATAACACCCTGGATTGGGAGGGGGAAGATCTTAGTCGTCGCGCCAGAGAGGCTTGGCTTCTCTCGTGATGTAGTACCGGCGGCGCTATGATCACAAGGGCAGCGCAGCCCTGTGGCTATCGACTTAAGCCCTCGTACCGCGGCAAGGTGTCAACCCTTCACGAGGGAACAATGAATTAAAAATTACAGTGTTTGTTTACTCTTTCTTTATTTTCGTCGTATATAATGTTTTACAAAATTAAATACATACTAAAAAGATACCCTTTTCACAAAAATCAAAATAATTTTACAAAGAAAATTTTTTTTGAGAAAAATGGAAGAATTAAATTCAAATTTTGACTCTGCGATGTTTTAGTAAGGACCATTTTTGAACAACTTCACAAAGGTCAATTTCATCTACTTTATCTTTTGAAGAGAAGAGCAACATCAACGAATTTAAACGATCATCTCCCATTGTTGTGCGCAAATGGTCGAAAACTATTCTCAATTTACTGAAGGAACGTTCACACGATGCTGACGTGACAGGAGCAGTCAAAATATAACGAACCAGTTTATATGCTAAGGGAGTAACTCGTTTTAACTTGAATGCTACCGTGGAAAGTCGTTTTCGGGGCTTATCTCCCATTTCCGAGCAAAGGAAACCGAGCTCGCAATCAAATCGTTTATTTGAATATCATCGTTCATTTGCTGAAATGACTCTGATGTGCTTTGAATCAACAATAAAGCATCGATGATGTTAAGTTCTTCAGCTTCCAAATTTTCTGTAAAATTTTTAACTTTGAACATTATATTTTTGCAAAAAAATAAAGAGCTTATAAAATCGAAGTCCAAAATTTTTTTTAACAAGCCTGAAGCTTGTGTACGTGAATTGTTGTCAAAATTTTCGGAATCTTTCTTTATAGTTTCAAGAGCATGAATGATGCCTTCGAAAGAAATCCATACAGCTTGGACTGTTTCTGCCCGAGCAGTCCATCATGTTTTTGACAAATTCTTCAACTGCAATGAATTTTCAATATTACCTAACTCTTCACGCAAACTCAAGAAATGTTTCGTACTTCCAGAAAAAAAAAAACATACAAAGCTTCTAAAACATTAAAAAATTCTTTAATCAAACAGCTTGCATTGCATGAAGCTTCAACAAATATGTTGATTCTATGAGCATGACATGGAATATAGGGAATACGTTTTACACATTTTTCCGCTAATTTTTGCTGCGTGCCTTTAATCTTTCCAGACATGTTTTTTGCAAAATCATAAGATTGGAAAACAATGTTTTTTACGGAAATTCCCATCGACTGAAGAGCTGTTACAATTTTTCCAGCCAGCTCTTCTCCTGATTTTTTAGTCAGGACGATATCCATCTCCAAAAGCCATTCAACAGGTACAATTCCTTCATTTGTTTGATGCGCATACCGAATATTTACAGCTAATCGATCTTGATGTGACAGGTCTGGAGTAGTATCAGCCATTACAGAAAATATTCCCGCTTGGTTAACTTCGCTGACGATGGCCTTTTCAGTTTCATTCCCTAATAAATCGATGAATTCATTTTGAGTCACGGGACTGAGGTAAGTAACATGATATGGTCTTTCGGAGATTTCGTCCAACCATTTTTTAACCAGAGGACAATGCCGGGAATTAAATGAACAATCTGTCGAAAATTTCCATCATTGTTTACTGGTGAATCTTTGTGACCACGTAAAGCGAGACCTTGCCTTCCCAGAGTCCTCGCAACGTCGAACAAAACTCGTAAAACCCTTGAATGATACTCTTTTTCTTGTACTTCTTTAATCTTGTTGTCCCTGATGGATCTATCTATTAATATATCAACATGGGCCCCTTCGTTGATAAAATTGGAGTAATCATATAGAGCTGCCTTGTGAGATTCGGAAGTGAAGTGCTGAAGTAGTTTGCCTTTTTTCTCTCGACCACGACTCTTCATTTTATGCCACTCGCGGACTCCTACTGATACCCATTCTGAACTAGCGAAACATCTTCTTCGTCAAGTTTCGGTTGATACGGACCGAGGGAACACAAATATTTACGTTCATTACTGGATGATATTTTATTTCGTCGACCGGGGTCATGATCGATTAGAACGTCATTCCCAATAGCCATATTGAAATTGGTAGACGACTGTTTTTCGTATTCTTTTTTTAGCAAATAACAATAGCTCACCACTTTCTTGGTGAATGTTTGTTAAACAGTCGATCACATCGACGAACAATGCTTTTAAATTCGTCACTGCCTCGTTTTTTACTCTATCTAAAACGTCATTCGCTCGTTCGAAATTCTTCAGGAAATCAGCAACCTTGCCGGAAATTTCAAAAATACTGACTACATATCAGCCGTTCAGTGCACACAGTGACTAAGTCCATTCGAGTTGAAGTTGAGAAATCCGTAGATTTAATTTACATTGCATTTTAAAATTCCCTGATATAGCTTACATTTGACAGTATATTTTGTATTTTTTTTGGTGTTGTTGCGAGCTACAAGGAGCCAGGTATTGGCTGCATTAAATCATGGAGTTAATCAGAATGGCTTCTGAAAAAAATGGCCAAAAATTTTTTTTTGTTAAATGGTGTTAATACTTGTTGTTCGGTATAGTTACTAAAATCACGAGAAGATATGACTATAACAAGTGCTGCTACACTTAAATCTCTTAGTCACTGTGTGCACTGAAAGGCTCATATAAGAAATTTACTCAAAAATGCCGACTAGTCAAAAATGCCTACTCATCATCATTTATTGGCGCTTAACCGCCTAAGCGATTTTGGCCGTCGCCTATCAAAGCACGCCAGTCATTCCTTTTTAGCGATAACTGACGCCAATTGGAAACCCCAAGGGAGTTCAAGTCATCCTCCACCTGTTGTTTCCATCTCAGTCGAGGCCTCCCCCTTCCTCTGCTGCCGAATTCGGGTGACGATTGGAAAACCTTCTGGGCTGGAGCTTCTTTGTCCATTCGCATGACGTGACCCAGCCAGCGGAGCCTTTGGGCTTTAATTCGCTGGACTATGGTCAGATCTACGTAAAGCTCGTACAGCTCATCGTTAAACCATAAATCTTCCGGAGAACTTTTCTCTCAAATACTCCAAGGGCCATCTCATCTTCTCTTGACATTGTCCATGAATCTGAGCCATACATCAGGACAGGTATGATGAGAGACTTATAGAGCGCGATCTTTGTTCTTCGAGAGAGGACTTTACTTCTCAATTGCCTACTCAGTCCAAAGTAGCACTTGTTCGCAAGAGTGATTCTCCGTTGGATTTCTAGACTGATATTATTTTCGGTGTTAATGCTGGTTCCCAAATAGACGAAGTCCCTCACAGTTTCAAATTTGTAACTATCAACAGTGACGTGGCTGCCAAGGCGCAGGTGCGCCGATTCTTTCTTTGATGACAGCAAATACTTCGTCTTGTCCTCGTTGACCGCAAGACCCACTTTTTTCGCTTCTTTATCCAGTCCAGAGAAGGCAGCGCTTACGGCGCGGTTGTTAAGGCCAATGATATCAATATCATCGGCATACGCCAGCAATTGCACGCTCTTGTAAAAGATTGTACCATTGCGGTTTAGCTCTGCTGCTCGAATTATCTTCTCCAGCATCAGGTTGAAGAAATCTGGTCGATGGTAGACTTACCAGGTCTAAAGCCACACTGATAAGGTCCAATCAGCTTGTCTACGATGGGCTTCAGTCTTTCACACAATACGCTAGAAAGAACCTTATACGCGATATTAAGAAGGCTGATTCCGCGGTAGTTGGTGCGGTTAGCGGGATCGCCTTTCTTGTGGATTGGGCAGAGCACACTTAAATTCCAATCTGGAGGCATGCACTCGTCTGACCATATTCTGCGTAAGAGCTGATGCATGCTTTTTACCAGCTCTTCGCCTCCGTGTTTGAACAGCTCGGCGGGTAGTCCGTCTTTTCCAGGCGCTTTGTTGGTTTTGAGCCGGGATATAGCTATTCTCACTTCATCATAGTCAGGTGGTGGGACGACTTTTCCATCGTCAGAGATTGGGGTATCGGGTTCGACGTCTCCCTCGCAATTTAGCAGTGAGGAGAAGTGCTCCCTCCATAATTTAAGTACACTCTGTACGTCGGTTACCAGGTCGCCATTATTGTCCTTACAGGAACTTGCCCCGGTCTTAAAACCTTCCGTCATCCGCCGGATCTTTTCATAGAATTTTCGGGCATCATTCCTGTCAGCCAGCATCTCAAGCTCCTCACACTCACGCCTTTCGGCCTCACGTTTCTTTTTTCTGAAAAGGCGTCTCTCTTCCTTCTTTGCCTCACGATAGCGTTGCCATACTCTGCGGGTTGCGCCCGTTCGCAACGTCTCCCTGTAGGCAGCGTCCTTTTTGTCCGAGGCAGTGCTGCATTCCTCATCGTACCAGTTGTTTTTGCGGGCTCGCTGGAACCCTATAGTGGCCTCAGCGGCGGTACGTAATGAGTGAGAGATATGCTTCCATTGCTCGGTTGCATCGTTAGGTCGAGGATTGCTCTCCGATAGCAGGTGTGAGAGTCGAGTGGAGAAATTGTCAGCTGTCTGTGTCGTGCGCAGCTTCTCGACGTCAAACTTTCCTTCCGTTACTGTGCGCACTTTCTTTGCTACACAGAGGCGTGTGCGTATCTTGGCTGCAACAAGATAATGGTCCGAGTCGATATTGGGACCACGAAGGGTACGCACGTCCAGAACGGTGGAGCTATGTCTGCCGTCGATCATGACATGATCAATCTGGTTTCTTGTTCTTTGATCAGGAGACAGCCATGTGGCTTGGTGTATTCGTTTATGCTGGAACCTGGTACTACTGATGACCATATTGCGAGCAGCGGCGAAATAAATCAACCTAGTGCCGTTGGGGGATGTTATATCATGGAGACTAAATTTTCCAACTGTTGGACCAAAGACTCCTTCCTTGCCCACCTTCGCATTAAAGTCGCCGAGCACGATTTTGATATCATGTTGGGGGCAGCGATCATAAGTCTGCTCAAGTTTATCGTAGAAGGAGTCCTTCTCTGCGTCGTCCGTCTCCTCAGTCGGCGCATAGGCGCAGATAAATGTTATGTTGAAAAATTTCGCTTTGATGCGGATCGCAGCGAGACGCTCGTCCACGGGGGTGAACGCTAGTACTTGGCGGCGAAGTCTCTTTCCCACCACGAATCCTACACCACGCGCTTTGCCGCGTGTCTGGCCACTGTAGTATACGTCACAAGGTCCGATGGTCGTCTTTCCTTGTCCCGTCCATCGCATTTCCTGCAGGGCGGTGATGTCAGCCTTTGCGTTAACGAGGACATCAACCAGTCGGGCAGCGGTACCGTCCCTTGAAAGGGTCCGGACATTCCCGGTACATGCCCTAATATCCAAATCATTATGCCTTATTCGTTTTGCCGGGTCGTCAACATTAAAGGGGGTTCTCATCCGAGGCTTTAATACATTTTTCATTGGACTAAATTTTTTACGTGGCGGGTCCCAAACCCAGCACACAACCCGTTTCGGGGTTTTTGGAAAATATTTACACATTTATATAGCGAGCCGCTTGCTTCAAGACAGACGCCCGCTTGCAGCCGCACCTCATGGTGAACAGACGCTGCGCAAAAACCTCGGTGAGCCCTTAAACCAAGTATGTCAGAGTGGCCCCACCGGGGCTCCCTCTCTTTCTGCCGCGAGCCTAGGTAGCTCCCGTTGCCCAGAGTGCACGAACGAGGACGCAAGAGTCGGGATTGAGCAAGGTCACTTAGCAACCACACTCCATTACACTCCCAAAAATGCCTACTACATATAAGAAATTTAATCAAAAATGCCGACTACATATATGTAAGAAATTTATTAAAAAATGCCGACTACTCAAACATGCCGATGCCGGGTTTCCCTCTCCGTGCTGGTCCAGGATCCGTCAGGTTTGCGCAAATAGCTTGTGGCTGTTTGACTTTTTGAGAGCACTCGTCTAAGTCTCGCTGTATCGTCGACATTTTCGACCCCAGTGCAGAAATTTCTCCACGATACTCTCTTCGCCTTCCTCAGAGCTTTTTTGTAGGCCCTGAGTTTAACTTTATATTCGAGCCATTGAGTCTCCGTGCCAAGGCTCTTGACCTTATTAAATTGTGTCCTACATGATTTTCGGAGCGAGCCCAGGTCGTAGGACCACCAATGCGGCCTGTGTTTACCGCGTGGTTTTGGCACTGGGCAAGCCTGCTTTAAGGCATTCGAGAGCGCCGTTGTAAAGGTCTTTACCAGATCCTCCAACTCCCCTACTGATGAGGGGACTTGTGGGGGCAGTGCTGGTAAGTCCCTAGATAGTATTTCATTGTGTAGCTGCCAGTTAGTGTTACGTGGGTTGCGTTTCATAACCGGCTGCTCAACAGAAAAGTCTAGAACTATTTCTACGTACCGGTGGTCGGAGAATGAGTGCTCATCGAGAACGCGCCATTTTCTGACCCACTCATAAGCGCCTTCGCTGCAAATAGTGAGATCTATTACCTCCCTACGGGTTTTAGTAATAAACGTAGGTACGTTACCCACGTTGCAAACTACCAGGTTAGTTGTTAACAATAGTCAAACAACGACTCTCCTCTAGCATTGATATCGGAGCTTCCCCACTGGACGTGATGAGCATTGGCGTCAGTTCCGATAATAAGATGACCCATGGAAAAATTTGCCACCAGGTCTTTTACCTCCCTCTGTGGCGGAGGTTCTTCGGCGTCGTAGGGCATATAGACAGACGCCATCCTCAGACTGGTACTGTCGACTATTAAACTGGCAGCTGTAACGTCACCATTGGTATAGTTGGGCAAGAGAAATGCATTCAGCTCAGACTTAACTAAAATACAGGCTCTAACCCTGCCCCCTCGCTGGCTCGAATAAGCTTATAACCCTTAGTCCCCAAACCGCAAATCCTTGAGCTGTTGACCCAGGGTTCTTGGATGAGGACCACATCTACGTCGCCTTTAGAGAGACGACTGATTAAAGCAGCCGAGGCTGCTTTAGATTTGTGCAGGTTTATCTGAATCACCACCAACATGAGAGTGCTCAGACTTCCCTGCCACCGCCGTATCGTCGAGTTCCACCTCGTCTGGAGGCTTATCTTTCAACGACGATTTCTTCAGACCACGGTTTGGCGTGGCAGAGATCCTACTAACTGTGACAGTATCAACTGTGGTGCGCTCAGGACTAGCTGCTATCACTGTGACGTTGAGGTCCTCCCCGTCCAGCAGGCTGTCTCCCATCTCCGAGCTGTTCACTGCTCCTTCGCCATTTGACGTGGCAGATACCATACTTTCCGAGTCGGACATCTCCGACTCCCCTTCCGGCACTGCGATGTCCGAGTCCTCCGGTGCAGCCGAAATAGCAGCGCGCTGTGCATCGCCGCGGTATACGATCTGACCCATGCCGTAGTGCACTCGTCCATTGCACCGTTTAAGGGGCTCGAGTGCCTCCTTATTCAAGGTGAAGACCACTTGCCTATCAGGCCCTACCGCGTCCTCGACCAGATTTACACCCCAGTCCAGCGTCGGGAGAGACGGGTTCATGATCCTCAGCATCCTGAGAATTCTCTCAGGTTCAGCAGGGATAGCAGGAATCCACGCTCTTGCCCTTGGCCGAGCCGGGATGTCCTTCCAGTCGACAACCTCGATTCTTGCCCCTTGGTAGATCTCACCTAGTCTTGCAGCTGCTGCCTTGTACAGTGCAACAGTTTTTGCATCCTCGCAAGCGAATACCTTGATTCGGCCCTGGTGCCATCCCGCATCAGAACCCATCGGAGTGGCACCCGGAGACTCATCCATAATGTCGAGAAGGGCATTACCGATAGCGTTCCGGACGTACCGCCACTGGTCCCTAGGGATGGCCCAGTTTTCATTACCTCGGTCAATGACGCCTATGAGGATCCTATCCTTAGTCACTTCAGCAAAGCTGAGTTTACCCATTACGGGGGCGTGTTGCTGCCGCTCCGGGTGAGGTTTTAAATCCACGTCCGATCTCTGGCGTTTGAAGGGATTTATATTAACCTTCTTTGGCGCGTAATCGCTTTGGAAGTTCGGTAAGATAGCTTCAGCCATCTCCACCGTCTTCCTAGCATTCGGCGATAGCGTCTCTTGTGAAATACCCTCGTATTTCTTCAGTATCCTCGCGGCCGCTCTTTTGTCCAAGTACTCAGAGCGACTGGGAGATGTCTTTTGGGGTAAATTTCGACCCGTAGTTGCCATCGCGGTCGTTCCCTTATTTGGATCTCTGGGGCCAGGTCGTGAGACCACTGCCACAGACGTTAAAGACTTGGTTTCGGTACCGGCACTTACTAGGGCTCTAGCATCAGCCGTTGTTGGCTTCACCGTGTTTGTACCGGTACTTACTTTGGGGATTGCCCCCTTATTATCCAGAGCTGATCGACTCGTAGTTGCCATCGCTGTCGACCTCTCGGCTGATGAAGAAATGGAGTTTGTCCTCCGACGTTGCGTTCTCGCTTGCTCCAGCATTTTCCTCCTCTGCTGGGCAGTATACATGGTTGTATCATTATTTTTAAGGTTTTTATTACTGTTTTTTCATCTTGTTCGTACGACCCCTTGCCGGGCAAGGCCAGTTTAGGGTCAAAGGAAGAGTATGGGGAATGTGTCGTCCGCCGCGGCAGAGCCCCATGCCGCGGTAAGGCCATAGTTACTCTCCGAGGCGGCCCGGTATCAGAGAGGCTCCGTTCGATTACAGCCACGATTTGCCTCCCGGCTGCAAACGTCCAATGGGCACGTGGTCGCATAACACCCTGGATTGGGAGGGGGAAGATCTTAGTCGTCGCGCCAGAGAGGCTTGGCTTCTCTCGTGATGTAGTACCGGCGGCACTATGATCACAAGGTCAGCGCAGCCCTGTGGCTATCGACTTAAGCCCTCGTACCGCGGCAAGGTGTCAACCCTTCACGAGGGAACAATGAATTAAAAATTACAGTGTTTGTTTACTCTTTCTTTATTTTCGTCGTATATAATGTTTTACAAAATTAAATACATACTAAAAAGATACCCTTTTCACAAAAATCAAAATAATTTTACAAAGAAAATTTTTTTTGAGAAAAATGGAAGAATTAAATTCAAATTTTGACTCTGCGATGTTTTAGTAAGGACCATTTTTGAACAACTTCACAAAGGTCAATTTCATCTACTTTATCTTTTGAAGAGAAGAGCAACATCAACGAATTTAAACGATCATCTCCCATTGTTGTGCGCAAATGGTCGAAAACTATTTTCAATTTATTGAAGGAACGTTCACACGATGCTGACGTGACAGGAGCAGTCAAAATATAACGAACCAGTTTATATGCTAAGGGAGTAACTCGTTTTAACTTGAATGCTACCGTGGAAATATCTTCGAATGATTTACAACTTTGACATGAGTCAAAAAGAATTTGTAACTCACAAAGCAAACATTCTACTTCTTCCTTGAAAAATTCGGGTTCCAATTATACAATAGAGTTTATCAAATCAATCGTAACATTATTTCTGTCTAGTGGAATTCTAAACATTTCCTGAATGGGTTTGAAAGTTGACAAACTTTCTTGTAACTTTTCTTGGATACAACTTGTAAAAACTTGAAGAATAATTTTGAATTCTTTTCTATAAAATGTTTCAAAATCGAAAATTGTATCAGATTCCGGATCTTCGTCAATTTTTTGGCACTCGTCGCGTTCTGTGATGCTTTGAAAAGTCGTTTTCGGGGCTTATCTCCCATTTCCGAGCAAAGGAAACCGAGCTCGCAATCAAATCGTTTATTTGAATATCATCGTTCATTTGCTGAAATGACTCTGATGTGCTTTGAATCAACAATAAAGCATCGATGATGTTAAGTTCTTCAGCTTCCAAATTTTCTGTCAAATTTTTAACTTTGAACATTATATTTTTGCAAAAAAATAAAATCGAAGTCCAAAATTTTTTTTAACTAGCCTGAAGCTTGTGAACGTGAATTGTTGTCAAAATTTTCGGAATCTTTCTTTATAGTTTCAAGAGCATGAATGATGCCTTCGAAAGATATCCATACAGCTTTGACTGTTTCTGCCCGAGCAGTCCATCATGTTTTTGACAAATTCTTCAACTGCAATGAATTTTCAATATTACCTAACTCCTCACGCAAACTCAAGAAACGTGTTTCGTACTTCCAGAAAAAAAAAAAACATACAAAGCTTCTAAAACATTAAAAAATTCTTTAATCAAACAGCTTGCATTGCATGAAGCTTCAACAAATATGTTGATTCTATGAGCATGACATGGAATATAGGGAATACGTTTTACACATTTTTCCGCTAATTTTTGCTGCGTGCCTTTAAACTTTCCAGACATGTTTTTTGCAAAATCATAAGATTCGAAAACAATGTTTTTTACGGAAATTCCCATCGACTGAAGAGCTGTTACAATTTTTCCAGCCAGCTCTTCTCCTGATTTTTTAGTCCATCTCCAAAAGCCGTTCAACAGGTACAATTCCTTCATTTGTTTGATGCGCATACCAAATATTTACAGGTAATCGATCTTGATGTGACAGGTCTGGAGTAGTATCAGCCATTACAGAAAATAGTCCCGCTTGGTTAACTTCGCTGACGATGGCCTTTTCAGTTTCATTCCCTAATAAATCGATGAATTCATTTTGAGTCACGGGACTGAGGTAAGTAACATGATATGGTCTTTCGGAGATTTCGTTCAACCATTTTTTAACCAGAGGACAATGCCGGGAATTAAATGAACAATCTGTCGAAAATTTCCATCATTGTTTACTGGTGAATCTTTGTGACCACGTAAAGCGAGACCTTGCCTTCCCAGAGTCCTCGCAACGTCGAACAAAACTCGTAAAACCCTTGAATGATACTCTTTTTCTTGTACTTCTTTAATCTTGTTGTCCCTGATGGATCTATCTATTAATATATCAACATGGGCCCCTTCGTTGATAAAATTGGAGTAATCATATAGAGCTGCCTTGTGAGATTCGGAAGTGAAGTGCTGAAGTAGTTTGCCTTTTTTCTCTCGACCACGACTCTTCATTTTATGCCACTCGCGGACTCCTACTGATACCCATTCTGAACTAGCGAAACATCTTCCTGGCCCTTCAGGAAATAAAATGCAAGCAAGACAAAAAACTGCATCTTTATGGGGACTATATTCCAAACATGAAAATTCTCCATACCAAGCTGGATTAAATCGACGTTGTTTGTTCGTGGGAATATTTGTATTGATCGGATAAATGTCAAGTTTCGGTTGATACGGACCGAGGGAACACAAATATTTACGTTCATTACTGGATGATATTTTATTTCGTCGACCGGGGTCATGATCGATTAGAACGTCATTCCCAATAGCCATATTGAAATTGGTAGACGACTGTTTTTCGTATTCTTTTTTAGCAAATAACAATAGCTCACCACTTTCTTGGTGAATGTTTGTTAAACAGTCGATCACATCGACGAACAATGCTTTTAAATTCGTCACTGCCTCGTTTTTTACTCTATCTAAAACGTCATTCGCTCGTTCGAAATTCTTCAGGAAATCAGCAACCTTGCCGGAAATTTCAAAAATACTGACTACATATGAGCCGTTCAGTGCACACAGTGACTAAGTCCATTCGAGTTGAAGTTGAGAAATCCGTTGATTTAATTTACATTGCATTTTAAAATTCCCTGTGTAATTGAAAGTAAAATATTATATGTAGGATGCATAAATACGGATATAGCTTACATTTGACAGTATATTTTGTATTTTTTTGGTGTTGTTGCGAGCTACAAGGAGCCAGGTATTGGCTGCATTAAATCATGGAGTTAATCAGAATGGCTTCTGAAAAAAATTAAAATTTTTTCAGTGGCCAAAAATTTTTTTTAGTTAAATGGTGTTAATACTTGTTGTTCGGTATAGTTACTAAAATCACGAGAAGATATGACTATAACAAGTGCTGCTACACTTAAATCTCAGATTTTGAAAAAAGTGGACTTAGTCACTGTGTGCACTGAAAGGCTCATATAAGAAATTTACTCAAAAATTCCGACTAGTCAAAAATGCCTACTACATATAAGAAATTTAATCAAAAATGCCGACTACATATATGTAAGAAATTTAGTTAAAAAATGCCGACTACTCAAACATGCCGATGCCGTCTTTGGGTACTACATTTGATATATTTTTTCCGATTTTCGGTAGGTACCCATATACATATACATATGTACACACTAAAATAAAAATTTCCTTTAGTTTCTACTTTCACAGTTGAGATGTGTAGGACCTCCTCTACCATTCTCCCAAAGTAGTTTTTCCCAAGCGTGGTGCACTCTCAGAAAGTTACCCCCTGCTGATAACTACTACTTCGTTTCAACGAACACTGCTCAGAAAAAAAGTGAGCCAAAGTTATTACTGATTTGTTTCAACGAACACAACTAAATTAGAATTCGCCTTGAGTTTGACAATGTGCCCATTTTTGTAAATAAAAAAAGTTTTAGTTCGTCTTGTTGATAACTCAACCTGTATAATTGAACCCATGGTATAAGTACTATAGGTAAAACCGTTCTCTCTTTTGATTTTGTTTTGACGCTTTTAAGCAATATAAAATGTGTCAGTATATAAGTCAAAAAGAAAAAAAATATTCAAAAAATGTAAAATAAGAAAAATTTGAAAAAAAATCAAAAAATATTTTCCAATTTACACTGCACGTTTAGGTGGACGCTTGGACACTATAAAATAGCAGGAAATGAGATGGTAGATTAGCCTGCTAGAGGGACTCATGTGAACCGCTTTTACAGTCCTTATTTTTAACAATTCTAGCAATAGTTCTAATCGCAAATTGAAGAAAAATGAAAATAAATTATTTTGATTTGTAATTTATTTGATTGAAAAAACCAAACAGAAAAGTCGTGGCAAAAATAAAAGAGTATGAGAATTGCTTAAAAATATCAATAGTGTCATTAACGGTTTTACCTGTAGTATTTATATCATGAATTGAACCAAGAAAATGCAAAGAAAATGCACCACCGTGGTGTTTTAAACACCTGTAGATTAATAATAAATGCAGAGTCAAGAAGACTCTGTCTTTTCTTGGTAGAATTGGTCCATTTTCTTAAAAAAAAGTTGAAATTGTTATTTACAGCTGGTCATAATGCAAAGCTATCACACGTTAGTTACCCATTAAGGTTCTTGCTGGGCAATTCTAAATGTGGAACACCCGCAGGGTTGCTATTTGGATGAATTGTGGATTGTATTGTTCGGCGAATGAGGCCAAATGTGATAGAATAACAAATTTGGAAAATGAGATTTGTATGGAAAAAAGCGGCAAATTTGCAATTTTTTGCCAAATTTACCAAATTTTCGCATTTTCATAATCAAGAAACGTGTACTGTTAGGTTTATTAAAAAAAAGTTAAATTATAATAAAAAAACCCGCAATTATTTATTAAAAATTTTCGCCTGCGGCGCTTTTCCATAATCAAGAAACCTGTAATGTTGGATTATTAGAAAAAAAATTAAATGTTTAATAAAAAGTCACCTGCGGCGCTTTTCCATAACCAAAAAAACCTGTGTTGTTGGGTTTATTAGAAAAAAGGAAAAAATTTGACTGCGGCGCTGTTCCATAACCGAGAAAAGGAAATTTTTTTTTTTTTAATCACGGCGCTTTTGCAAATAATAAAACAGCGTTTTTTTATGCAGTACAAAAAAAAAAAGGCACTGGCGCTCTCAATCCATTGTATGTAGAATGTGTTCATTGCAAATTGAAATCCATTCCCTGCTAACCAAACCCAAGGAAAATCCTGGATAATTCCTAAGTCGCGCTATCCTAAATCGAGGATAGATGAATGGATAGTTTTGTATGGGCCGCGAACAGATTGGACCCACTTTTTATCGATTATTTCGTGTACGTGTGATAGCGCTGCTCACTCGCACTCATTTAGAAACGCCATAAGAAAATAATATAGCTGCACTCCTCTCACTAAAAAATTTCCCTTTGCATTTGAACAGTGTTGCCAGATCTGAAATTTAAAATGCCCAGAAAATACCCCAAAATTTTCTCCAAAATGCCCAAAAATACCTTTTACCGACTTTAGTTATAGTTACATCAAATTAAATGTAATTAAATGTTATTTCTTTTGATGTAAAGCTACATTTACACTGCACCAAATGCGTCACTTTGGCCAAGTTTTTTCAAGACCGTTCATCCGAATTTGATCACCAAATTAGGTCAAATTAAATCAAAGTCGTCTAATTTGGCAAACAAATTCATACTGCGGACAAACATTCTCGAAATAACTTCGCCAAAAGCGACGCATTTGGTGCAGTGTAAATGTAGCTTAAAATAACTAAAGAAATCCACGCACAATACGCGAAAAAATTCAACTTTACAACTTAAAACTGGTTACATGTAGTTTTTTGGTACAATTTTTATGTACTTCTAAAATTGAAAAATTTACATCAAAATGTTTCTCGATTTTAATCCTATTTACACCAAAGGAAAGGTAATTAAATAACGTTAATTTTAATGTAAAATAGCAATCCAAATCGAGATACCATATATGAAAAAAATTATACTTTCTTACAACTTAGAAAATTTCATGAAATTTTTTATACACATACTTATATGTATTTCTAAAATTCAAAAATTTTCATCAAAATGTTTCTCGATTTTAATTCCATTTACATCAAATTAAAGGTAATTAAATAACGTTAATTTTAATGTAAAATAGCAATCCAAATCGAGATACCATATATGAAAAAAATTATACTTTCTTACAACTTAGAAAATTACATGAAATTTTTTATACACATACTTATATGTATTTCTAAAATTCAAAAATTTTCATCAAAATGTTTCTCGATTTTAATTCCATTTACATCAAATTAAAGGTAATTAAATAACGTTAATTTTAATGTAAAATAGCAATCCAAATCGAGATACCATATATGAAAAAAATTATACTTTCTTACAACTTAGAAAATTTCATGAAATTTTTTATACACATACTTATATGTATTTCTAAAATTCAAAAATTTTCATCAAAATGTTTCTCGATTTTAATTCCATTTACATCAAATTAAAGGTAATTAAATAACGTTAATTTTAATGTAAAATAGCAATCCAAATCGAGATACCATATATGAAAAAAATTATACTTTCTTACAACTTAGAAAATTTCATGAAATTTTTTAACACAATTTATATGTACATCTAAAAATCAAAAATTTACATCAAATTATCAAATTGATTTTAACCATAGCTACATCAAGGGAAAGGTAATTGGATAACCTTTACTTTGATGTAAAATAGCAATACAAATCGACATGCTATATGTGAAATAAATTCAACTTTCTTACAACTTAGAAAATTTCATGAAATTTTTTAACACAATTTATATGTACATCTAAAAATCAAAAATTTACATCAAATTATCAAATTGATTTTAACCATAGCTACATCAAGGGAAAGGTAATTGGATAACCTTTACTTTGATGTAAACTAGCAATACAAATCGACATGCTTTATATGAAATAAATTCAACTTTCTTACAACTTAGAAAATTTCATGAAATTTTTTAACACAATTTATATGTACATCTAAAAATCAAAAATTTACATCAAATTATCAAATTGATTTTAACCATAGCTACATCAAGGGAAAGGTAATTGGATAACCTTTACTTTGATGTAAAATAGCAATACAAATCGACATGCAATATGTGAAATAAATTCAACTTTCTTACAACTTAGAAAATTTCATGAAATTTTTTAACACAATTTATATGTACATCTAAAAATCAAAAATTTACATCAAATTATCAAATTGATTTTAACCATAGCTACATCAAGGGAAAGGTAATTGGATAACCTTTACTTTGATGTAAAATAGCAATACAAATCGACATGCTATATGGGAAATAAATTCAACTTTCTTACAACTTAGAAAATTTCATGAAATTTTTTAACACATAATTGCATTTGTAAAACTAACAAAAAAATATTTGTTATCGCCGGTTCCTCCTCCTCAAATTTTGATGACCACGATATGAGCGTTGAATGCATCGGGCATGTGTATGGGCTCATGTTGTCTATATGAAAGCCAGCTAGTGGAGAGATAGAAGAGGATAAATAAAATAACATTGATCAGTAAAATATCATATAACTTACCATCTGATGACCACAAACATTCTTTAGTGTCCTTACTTCCGGTAACTTCATCCAAATTTCACATTTCACACAACTTTTCGGTTAAATCCTGAATCCTAAAAATGAAAATGGAATAATTAGAAATCCGTGGCACGATAAAAATTGATTTAAAACATCCCGTAAAAGTTCGACAAATTTTGGAAATTCAAGATGTCATCTTTGTTGTATTATCTTGTTGTCTATGGTGGTGGAATCAAACCTTGTTACAATGAAAAAATAATAACGATAATTAGCAATTTTTTTAGCAGGGCTATTTTAAATAATTGTTCATTTTGCGGATTTTCTCATTTTCATATAATTTTTCAAAAAATTCGCTGTGAGAAGATTTTTAGAATTAGCTGGTGTTTTGTAGTGCTTAAAGATTTATAAGAAGTTAATTTAAAATAGAATTCATGCATTTGCTATTTTATAAAAAAGTTATATATTTAGCCAAAATTGTTACTAGTATACGTTTAGTCCGTTTCAGACTAGTTCCATAGCAGTAAAAAATTCTAGTTGTATTCTAGTATATTGTCCCACTCCGGTACT
Source organism: Campiglossa producta (assembly GCA_964058755.1). Taxonomy (NCBI): domain Eukaryota; kingdom Metazoa; phylum Arthropoda; class Insecta; order Diptera; family Tephritidae; genus Campiglossa; species Campiglossa producta. The sequence goes on from CAXKVI010000002.1 coordinate 77,116,286, forward strand.
TGGCCTATTCGGTTACTATTTTATATTCGGCTCCCAGCTTAGGCTGAGCACCGAAACCGAACAACAGGTTTTTTCAATAACAAAAACTGTTACTGGAATTTACGAATTTTTGATTTTTTATATGGAAAGGACAGAAATTACTTCCAGTAAAATTTTTTTTGTTAACTTATGCTGATTATTTAAAATGCAAGTATGTCGTTCAATGCATTTAAAGTGTCATTAGTTTCGTTTATCGCTCTGCGAAAGGAATGCAACTAGCAAGCTGTTCGTATTTTTGTAAGGTGTTTTGTTTATTCAAGAAACAATAAAAATGAAATGTTATGTAATAAAAAAGTCGCAAACTTTCGTAATCGGCTTCGGCCAAAAAATTCAAACTAGTATATATAGACCAGCACCTGGTTTCTGTAACTTTTTAACGAAATTCATTACTGTCGTTAACATCGATTTTAACAAATTTTGTACAGAAAATTGTGTCAAAATTGACGATTTTTATGTAACGAACTTCGTTAAAAAATTACAGAAACCGGATCTCTTAAATTTTACATAACAATCATAATTCATATCCATGGCTTATTTTATTTTAGTGATTAATTTATTCATATTGGGGGCCTTAATCAGAAATTAATAATGAATTAATTCAAATAATATAATAATAATCAAAAATAATCATAATTAGTAGCCATTAGAAAAATAATCAATAATAATTGAAAATATCGTCTATCTTTTTTAATTAAAACAATCAAGTAATAAAAGAATTGAATTTTAACTTAATTTAAAATAAATTTAGCAATAGAATAATTTAAATTAATTATTTTCAATTACACGGCTCGACAAATTTTGATCAACTTTAGTCTCCAAGAATAAAATAGACCTTTCCGAAAGTAAAATTTTCTCCTGATTTCCAATATCACTTTCATTTTGCTGAGGTAGATATAGATTCCGAGATATCGGTGAAAATATGAAAATTCCTAATTTCGCAAAACACTACTTCATATAATTACGTCAAAAATTTTACCGATTTAAACTGTTGAATTATACATTATACTAATTCCCTTAAACATTTTTTGCCTTTATCTCTTATCTTCAGTAATTTGGCCACTATGCCAAAAAAACGTTCCAAAAAATTAAAAAAAAATAAACGAATTTTTTTTACAAAATTTCAGTTTTAACCACTTCAAAATCAGAAAAATTCTATGGACGAAAAAAATTTAGCCCTCCTATGTTGTAGCTAATTTAATTATCAAAGTTTTAAGCACGCCAGTACAACATTTTATTGAAAGTCATCAATCAAAAATGTTCTATTAATACCCGACAAGTTTTCGAAATTTTCCATATACTTGCCATTTGGGAGATGATCCCTACATAGAATTTCATGCTGATTCCAAAAATCATTTGTTTAAAAGTAGAACAGTTTTTTAGATATCTTTAAATTTCTGTTTTTGAGATAAGGAAAAATTGGGATTACTGATCTGTTAATAATTTCGCTATTAAGTACCTTCTCGATTTTTATGACATTTGATTTGGTTGTGAGGAGTTGAAATACCCTTTTAACCAATGCAAAAATAATCCAAATCGACATTAAGGTGATTGAGTTATTACAAAAAAAAAAAAAAATTATTTCTTCATCGACATTTTCAATTCTTTTTCGACCAACTGCTATACCAAGGACTTCGGGAATGAGCTATCATAGGCGATTTTGGTTGGTTTCTCTTTTGGGAAGCATAAAGTCTAACAAAAAGGTGAAAACTATCAACTTTTAAACACTTAATAAACATAATTTTAACTTATCTCAAAAACAGAAATTTCAAAATATCTCGAAAACTATTCTACTTTTAAACCAAATGATTACATTTTTGGAATCAGCATAAAATTCTACATATGTATCAAATATCGAGGATATGGAAATTTCGGAAAATTTCTTGGGTAAAAACAGCTTATGAAGTCGAGAGCACATCACAATTTTGTACTGGTATTGAATTTCCTACAACATAGGATGGCTAAATTTTTTTCGTCCGTGCACTTTTCCTGATTTTAAAGTGGTTAAATCTGAATTTTTGTAAAAATTTGGTTGTTTTTTTTTTTCAAAAATTTTTCAACGTTTTTTGCAATAGCGGCCAAATTACTGAAGATACCTATAGAGATGAGGGCAATAAATGTTTGAGGGAATTAGTATAATGTATAATTCAACAGTTTAAACCGAAAAAAGTACCTATATGAAGTATTGATTTGCAAAATTGGGAATTTTCATATTTGCAGCGATATCTGGGGAACTAGATCTGCCACAGAAATGGATGTGATATTCGGAATCAGGAGAATATTTTACATTAAGAAAATGTACTTTCATTCTTGGAGATTTTCTTGTCGAGTAGTGTTATTAGCATAATAATCTGAAATTTTTATGTTAATAATACATATACAATTAATTGATCTTTAACAATTTTCTGAGGACGACACAATATAATTCAGTCATTAAAATTTTTAATCATCATTTAACAATTCTGATATACCTAGACTTGGTTTTAGTGTCACCATAATATACAAATGTATTATACACATTTTTCATTTTATATTCAGAAAGTTACAATTTATATTCAGAATTTCATTTCATGTTCACACAATTACAATTCATGTTCAGAACTTCCATTTGATATTCAAAAATTTACAATTCATATTCATTTGAAATTTTTTAATATGAAATTTTTTAATATGATGTTGGCTTTCTGAATATGAATGGTAATTTTCTGAAAACAAGTGGAAGTTCTGAATATGAATTGCAATTTTCTGAATATAAATTGTAACTTTCTGAATATAAATTGTAAAAGGTGCCTGACTAAAATCGTTATATATGCGCTTTTGCATTTGCATACTATGGTGCTCTTTACATGGTATGGCGTTTGTCAAAGTGAGTTCAGAGTAGTGTACCTGTCACAATATATATAGAGGAGTTCCAAACCAAAAAGCAAGAAGTTGGTTTTTTTTTCTTGTGCATTTTATGGGGATTGCCAAAGTCTGGTTGTTGTTGTGTCACCATAATATTACAAATGTATATACCTTTATGCATTTGCATGTTATGCTGGTTGCTAAAATAAATGCAGTATAGTATACATGTCACAATACCTTACATATGAGGAGCTCCAACCAAGCAGCAATAATTGTAGACTAAATCACTGTGTACTTAATGCGTTTCGGTTAGGAGCTCCTCAAAAGCATATATGTACGCTGGTAAGGCACACTGTTCTGAACTCACTTTTTCATTTACATTTGCATCGCATGTACAATTGAGGAGCTAACCGAAGTTGAAATAGTGCACCTGACCATTGCCTGTCTAGACCAATTCACTGCAACTATACTTAATGCATTTCGGTTTGGATATCCTCAAATATATATGCGGCCATGGTCAAGAGTAAACATAGAAATGTATATACACTTTTCTGAACTGACTTTAGCAAACGCCTTAATATGCGAATGCACAAGGGCATGGACATACATTTGTGTGTCTGGTTATACTATAAAAAACTGGTAACCATGGTATGGTACACTTTTTTAAACTCACTTTGACAAACACAATAATATTCAAAAAGGCACAAGCGAATATATATTTGTACATTATGGTGAAACTATAGCCAACTCAAAGCCATTATAGCCAGACACTATTATGAACTCACTTTGGATATGTTATCAAAATATACAAATATACTAGCTGACCCGGCAGACGTTGTCCTGCCACAAATTTATTTCCCTGTCTGTTTCTCTAACCCGATTCATATATCTATTTTAAACCATATCCCTATCTCCTTCATATAGGAGAAACCACGCCCCCTTTTCCCTTATTCCCAGTTTTTTTTGGGGGTGGCCGGGATTGATCTTATATAACTCCTCACAAAATTTCAGTGGTCTAACCTAAATACTTCTAGAGATATGGACTATGGAGTATTTTATTCGTATGGGAGGTGCCACGCCCCCTTTATCGTTAACTCGAGTTTTTTGGGAGGTATTAGGGATCGATCACATATAAACCCTCACCAAATTTCAGTGGTCTAACATAAATACTTGCAGAGATATGGGCTATGAAATATTTCCTTCATATAGGAGAAACCACGCCCCCTTTTTCCTTATCCCAGTTTTTTTTGGAGGTGTCCGGGATTGATCTTATATAACTCCTCACAAAATTTCAGTGGTCTAGCCTAAATACTTCTAGAGATATGGACTATGAAGTATTTTATTCGTATGGGAGGTGCCACGCCCCCTTTATCGTTAACTCAAGTTTTTTGGGAGGTATTAGGGATCGATCACATATAAACCCTCACCAAATTTCAGTGGTCTAACATAAATACTTGCAGAGATACGGGCTATGAAATGTTTCCTTCGTATGGGAAGTGCCACGCCCCCTTTTTCTTTATCTCCAGTTTTTTTGGAGATGATGGGATTAATCTTATTTAACTCCTCAAGAAATTTCAGTGGTCTAACCTAAACACTTCCCGAGATATGGACTATGAAGTATTTCATTCGTATGGGAGGTGCCACGCCTCCTTTTTCGTTACCCTAGTTTTTTTGGAGGTGGTAGGGATCGACCTCATCTAACCTCTAACCACGTTTCAGTGGTCTAACATAAGTACTTTCAGAGATATGGACTATGAAGTATTTCATTCGTATGAGATGTGCCACGCCCCCTTTTTCGTTATCCCCAGTTTTTTTGGAGGTGGTAGGGATCGATCTCGTATAACCCCTTACCAAATTTCAGTGGTCTAACATGAATACTTCCAGAGATATCGACTATGAAATATTTCATTTGTATGGGAGGTGCCACGCCCCCGTTTTCGTTATCCCCAGCTTTTTTGGAGGTGGTAGGGGTCGATCTCATATAATCCCTTACCAAATTTCAGTGGTCTAACATGAATACTTCCAGAGATATCGACTATGAAGTATTTCATTCGTATGGGAGGTGCCACGCCCCCTTTTTGGTTAACCCCCAGTTTTATGGGTGAGAATGGTGTTGTTATCCTATAGGTCTGTACCGATTTCCAGGTCCCTACCTTAAACCCATTTAGAGATATTCACCTTGAAGAAAAATGTTTGTATGGGAGGTGCCACGCCCCCCTAATATTTTGTTCTGATTTCATGCGCGTGGTAATAACAAACAAACCCCCTAAAGGAAGTATATGATTTGGTTCAGCGTAACGACTGAACACCATTTCATTTTTATATATATAGATTGTATGGGAGGTACCACGCCCCCTTTTTCGATAACCCCAAGTTTTATGGGTGAGAATGGTGTTGTTATCCTATAGCTCTATACCAATTTTCATGTTCCTACCTTAAACACTTTTGAAGATATTCACCTTGAAAAATTCAGTTTGTATGGGAGGTGCCACGCCCCCTTTTCCGATTACCCCTTCTTTTATGTGTAAGAAGGCTTTTGATACCATATAGGTCTATACCAATTTTCAGGTCCCTACCTTGAACCCTTTCACAGATATTCTGCTTAAAAAATTTAGTTTGTATGGGAGGTACCACGCCCCCTCATTGGATAACTCCCGATTTTATAGGTGAGAGTGGTGCTGTTATCCTGTAGCTCTGTACCAATTTTCATGTTCCTACCTTAAACACTTTTGAAGATATTCAACTTGAAAAATTCAGTTTGTATGGGAGGTGCCACGCCCCCTTAATATTTTGTTCTGATTTTAAGACATGACCTGCGCGTGGTAATAACAAACAAATCCCCCAAAGGAAGTATTTCATTTGGTTCAAGATATGCTGCAAAATAAAGAAATATATTAATTTAATTTAAAATAAAATTTTAGTGCGGCAAGATCCGCGCTTACCCAATGAAAATTCCTTCAGCAATGGCGCCGAGTATTGAATTTTGCGCTAATTATGACATCATCAAATGTCAATCGTCTGGTTGTCTCATTCGCACTTATTGTCTCATTCGCACAACTCTGAAAAATTTCCCAAAAAAATGTGTTGGTATTAGTGTTCTTATCGATAAAATAGAGATGGTGTTGGAATTCGATAAAAAAACTCGATTGCTGGATAGCCGTGGTTGGCAAGGTTAATTTATACTAAAGTACAATTCGTAATTTTTAAGCGTTTTTAACCTCCCTCTTCCTTTAGGTTATTTTCAACTGAGATTTTATTGTACTGGGGTCCATTTCCCCAATTTTAACACATGTAATATATGGACGCCCTTAAGAAATGTATCTGTTCATTAACACATGTCCGGCAACACCTATGACACGCTAATAGCTCAAGTTGTTAGTTTGTTATATGTACCATTGTTTGAACGCCCCCGTAGTGGGTAAACTCAGCTTTGCTGAAGTGACCAAGGATAGGATCCTCATAGGCGTCATTTCCCGAGGTAACGTAAGCTGGGCCATCCCTAGGGACCAGTGGCGGTACGTCCGGAACGCGATCAGTAATGCCCTTTTTGACATTATGCATGAGTCTCCGGGTGTCACGCCGATGGGTTCTAATGCGGGATGGCACCAGGGCCGAATCAAGGTATTCGCTTGCGAGGATGCAAAAACTGTTGCACTGTACAAGGCAGCAGCTGCAAGACTGGGTGAGATCTACCAAGGGACAAGAATCGAGGTTGTCGACTGGAGGGACATCCCGGCTCGGCCAAGGGCAAGAGCATGGATTCCTGCATTCCTGCTAAAACTGAGAGAAGTCTCAGGATGCTGCGGATCATGAACCCGTCTCTCCCGACGCAGGACTGGAGTGTCAATCTGGTTGAGGATGCGGTAGGGCCTGATAGGCAATTGGTCTTCACCTTGAATAAAGAGGCGCTCGAGCTCCTTAAACGGTGCAATGGACGAGTGCACTACGGCATAGGTCAGATCATGATCCACGTATACCGCGGCGATGCACAGCGCGCTGCTATTTCGGCTGTGCCGGAAGAGGAGTCGGAGATGTCCGACTCGGAAAGTATGGTATCTGCCACGTCAAATGGCGAAGGAGCAGTGAACAGCTCGGAGATGGGAGACAGCCTGCTGGACGGGGAAGACCTCAACGTCACGGTGATAGCAGCTAGTCCTGAGCGCACCAATGTTAGTAGGGTTTCCGCCATGCCAAATCGTGGTCTGAATAAATCGTCGTTGAAAGATAAGCCTCCAAACGAGGGGGAATTCGACGAATCGGCGTTGGCAGGGAAGTCTGGGCGCTCTCATGTTGGTGGTGCTTCAGATAAACCTGAACAAATCTAAAGCAGCCTCAGCTGCTTTAATCAATCGTCTCTCTAAAGGCGACGTAGATGTGGTCCTCATCCAAGAACCCTAGGTCAACAGCTCAAGGATTTGCGGTTTGGGGACTAAGGGTTTTAAGCTTATCCGAACCAGCGAGGGGGGCAGGGTTAGAGCCTGTATTTTGGTTAAGTATGAGCTGCACGCCTTTCTCTTACCCAACTATACCAATGGCGACGTTACAGCTGCCAGTTTAACAGTCGGCAGTGCCAGCCTGACGATGGCGTCGGTCTATATGCCCTACGACGTCGAAGAACCTCCTCCACAGAGGGAGGTAAAAGACCTGGTGGCAAATTCTTCCATGGGTCATTTTATTATCGGAACTGACGCTAATGCTCATCACGTCCAGTGGGGAAGCTCCGATATCAATGCTAGAGGAGAGTCGTTGTTTGACTATTTGTTAACAACTAACCTGGTAGTTTGCAACGTGGGTAACGAACCAACGTTTATTACTAAAACCCGTAGGGAGGTCATAGATCTCACTATTTGCAGCGAAGGCGCTTATGAGTGGGTCAGAAAATGGCGTCTTCTCTATGAACATTCATTCTCCGACCACCGGTACGTAGAATTAGTTCTAGACTTTCCTGTTGAGCTGCCGGTTATGAAACGCAACCCACTTAACACTAACTGGCAGCTACACAATGAAATACTATCTAGGGACCTACCAGCACTGCCCCCACAAGTCCCCTCATCAGTAGGGCAGTTGGAGGATCTGGTAAAGACCTTCACAACGGCGCTCTCGAATGCCCTAGAACAGGCTTGCCCAGTGCCAAAACCACGCGGTAAACATAGGCCGCATTGGTGGTCCTACGACCTGGACTCGCCCCGCAAATCATGTAGGACACAATTTAATACGGCAAAGAGCCTTGGCACGGAGATTCAATGGCTCGAATATAAAGTTAAACTTAGGGCCTACAAAAAAGCTCTGAGGCAGGCAAGGAGAGTATCGTGGAGAAATTTCAGCACTGGGGTCGAAAATGTCGACGAAACAGCGAGACTTAGACGAGTGCTCTCAAAAATTCAAACAGGCACAAGCTATTTGCCCAAACCTGATGGATCCTGGACCACAACGGAGGGGGAAACCTTAGAGCTGATCTTGAATACGCACTTCCCAGGGAACTTGCATGAGGAGCCCTTAGCACCTACAACAAACCTGGCTGTATACATACCCATCACGGAGGAAAAGGTTAGGTGGGCGGTTAAAAGCTTCGAACCGTTCAAGGCTGCCGGACCAGACGGGATTATTCCTGCACACCTCATAAACACGCTGGAAACATCATCCAAATGGCTGGTATTTCTCTATACAGCTTGCCTGGCTCTTAGCTACATTCCGTGCTCCTGGAGAAGTGCCACGGTAGTGTTTATTCCTAAGGCGGGGAAGGCGTCTCATTACGAGCCCAAGGACTATAGGCCGATCAGTCTCTCATCCTTTGTGCTCAAAACCTTCGACAGGATAATAAATGACTACCTCTCCTCTACTATTGATAGCAACCTTATCTCTAGCTATCAGCATGCATACACCAAAGGGAAATCTACAGAAACTGCGCTTCACAGCCTAGTTTCTGCTATTGAAAAATCGCTGTATGAAAAAGAGTACTGTCTTGTGGCCTTTTTAGATATTGAAGGAGCCTTCAACAACATAAGACCTGATGCTATAAACACCGCCTTAACAAGTCTGGGCATAAGCAGGTCTCTTTTTGGACTTATTGATCAACTACTAGCGGGTAGACGAATAGTTTCATCACTGGGCTCGGTTGACTTATCACGCTATGTCACAAGGGGAACGCCTCAGGGTGGTGTTCTCTTCCCGCTTCTATGGAACCTCACTGTCAACTCGATGCTGCGAGACACAAGCTGTGGGGCGGGAAGGTAGTGGCATATGCAGACGACTTAGCTATAGTATATAGGGGCAAATTCCCACAAACCCTATGCGACTTGATGCAAGTAGCACTTCGAGAGGTTTCCTCATGGTACTCCCCCTGCGGACTGAGCCACAACCCGGGAAAAGTAGAACTGGTCCTTTTCACCAACCGCTATAAGATACCACCGCTGATACTACCAAAATGTTCTTCAGCGCCAGAAGAAAGCGTGTTTTAAAATAAGCATTCCCAGCAGGGAAGAATGGGAGAGCGCGGGTCGGAGTCCCGTCACTCATGGCGGCACTTCTATTTATACTTATGGCTCGAAGTTAGACGGCAGAGTTGGGGGAGGGGTTTATTTAAAGGATCTGAACCTTGAGCTCTCCTTCAGACTTCCTGATCACTGCAGTGTCCAGGCTGAAGTTTCAGCATGGACGCCGCGGCTTGGATAGGCCAACACACTATCAGACAGGATATTTTTATTTTCAGCGACAGCCAAGCGGCCATCAAATCCCTTGGCTCTTACTCGTTCAACTCTGAACTGACGCTCAGCTGTCGTCGATCTCTACAAGAGATGGCCCAACAGAACCGCGTGAACCTCACATGGGTCCCGGGGCATAGGGACATTGAGGGAAATTGTAGGGCAAACGAACTTGCGAGGCAGGCCACGACCAAGCAGGTTCTTCCGTTTGCCACATGCAAGCTAATGCTGAAGGAGTACACACTCCGCCAAGCCAACGAAAGATGGCTGCAATCTCCAGGAAGTCGGATATCCAAAGAAACCTGGCCGAAATGGGATCATAAAAGATCAAGACAAATTTATGCCCTAAGGAGAAGAGAAATCTCCATACTAATAGGCATATTACCTGGGCACTACCTCATTGGTAGGCACGCAGAAAGACTAGGTGTCCCCTACCGACGATGCTGTAGGAGTTGCAAGGATGATGCGGAAGAGGAAACGGTGGAGCACCTCATCTGAAACTGCACGGCTTTAAGTGGCGCGAGAATGCGCTTTTTGGGAGTTCCCTTCCTGGTTAACCTACGCCAGGTCACGGAGCTGGACATAAAGGACCTGATGGCCTTCATCAAGTCATCTAAATGGTTCGAGGAGGAGTAACGGTGTCGGTATTATCTGGATTCTCCACATAGCAGAACCCCGGGACTGACTTTACTAGTGTTGGTGGTATCACAATGGGCCTTTTAATACTGGCCTAGGTGTGCCTCTGCGGCAGCCACTTGAACCTAACCATTGTTTGTTGCATGTTGTGTTGGTTTTATGTACTGTATTTTTGATATATGTACATAATATGTATAATATTATGAACAAAATGTGAAGTGAACAAGTAAAAAAGGTAAACAAACTAATTGCAGTGAAAAAACAATAACATAGTTTGTTCGTGAATATAACCAAAAGTTACTAGTCGCTGTGAACACAACTATTTCAATGGCCTTGTTGTTGCCAAGTCATGGCGGGTTTTTATTTTGGTTATACGCGTAAAAAGTGCGAAATAAATAATGGAAAATTTAAAGTGGTGAATAAACAAAATATATGCATGTGTATATCAGGGGTGGGAGTTCCCCACGTTGGACTGACATACATCTCCGAAAATCTAAACAAACATGGACCGCTCTTGTTAGTTCGCATTTTTATAAAGTTGGAGCCCGAAATCTCACACCGAACCTTTTTTTGCATTTTTAGTGGTGCGCAAGAACTACAAGTATCGCGCGTTCCAGAGTAAAGTGATGTAATTCATGATTTTTTTGGGAAAATGAAAATAAATTTTGTCATCTTTTATGGGTTTACTTCTGGTTTACTCTAATTAACATATCACTTGGGTGGTCACGTCAATAAGGGAGTTATGAAGTTCACCTGTGCTTTTCTTCCATTCTGGGCTACATCTGTTTATTGTGGAACCGGCGATATGGTTTTTTTTACAGCAAAGTTTGGTGGCGACTGGCTTTGGGGTGGAAACTTCAAGTTTCTCATACGTCAGGGCGCTTATCCTCGGTGGCTGGGTGAACCAAAGCCACAACGAACGATTTTCGGGAATTAAATCTCCAATTTTTATTAAATTTTAATTTTTTTCATGTGGCGTTGTTGGAGTTTGTTTTCTTTTGCGCTGCATTTACAAATGTCAAAACAAACAAAGCAAAACTCTACGAAAAATGAGCCTTTCCGACTTTGACCGACGTGCATATACATATATGCGTGCATACGTATGTATAACCATAAAGATATGCGTAATTGTGCACGTAGTTATATGCCGGTATCTGTCTAAGGACACGCGAATTAGTGATTTGTAAAAAAATTTGTGATTATAATCCTGTGCGTTGCAGGAAGCGAAGACACGAGGTGCCGGGCTAGATCACAGGAGTGAGAACGAGGACGGGTTAAGTTTTTTTTGTTGGATGTGCTAAGTTTATAAGTCATGAGTGTGGGCATTGTTGCCAATATTTTATCACAATAGGGTGGTCTAAAATTAATATTTTTTTTGTCAATTGAATTTATATAGATATAAGTAAATTTTTTTGATAATCACTTTATGTAAATTTTTTCGAGGTTGTACGAAACAGGTCTACCGATAGGGAAGGTTTAAGGTCACAAAGTAACGGTGCAATTTGCATTACATAGGTAGGGGTAAACCATCTAATAGAGCTCTTTTAGGTTGGATCCCCCAAATCTTTTGTTTTTTTTTTTAATTCTAAGATTTTGGTTTTTTTTATATAGAACCTATCTGGTAGGCTGGTTAAGTCCAATCCAGAGTAAGATTGTTATTGTACAAGCGTGTCATATAGGTATGTATTGTCATATAATTTATCTTTATTGTAATATATCTTGATGTTAATATTTTTAAAATGATGAGATAATTTACGTCATTGGCGGGAGGTGAAGATGGTATAACCAAGAGGTGAGTGAGGGGTGTGGAGCATGGCAAGAGGGAGACCGTTAGGGCAGGATTTATTGAAGCGAGCGGTCCTTGGAAGGGCGGGCTTCCTGCGGTTGAAGAATGTGTGGGATAAAAGGTGGATGAAGAGAAGGAGTAGATATATGTCCGTCCGTCCCCTTGGCGACAGGGTTGAGGACCACTTCCCATCTAAAACTGAGCTAGCAAGGGAAATCCCAAGAAGCCAAAAATATACGTGTACGTGACATGTAATTGAATAACCATATGCACGTAGTTTGTTTATTCATGAATGGGCATTAGGCAACTCGCTGTAACTGCAAGTAATGCAAATTGTTGTTGCCCAGTGATTCTGTGTAAATAAACTTTGCGGGGTTTTTTAATTTTATAATTTGGCTTTTTTTAATATATTCGATTTAAATAGCAGTGCGGGTAGTAGGAAAAGCGTTTTTTTTTATAATATAGTTGTATTTTGGGCGTATAATGTTAGCGAAATCGGATTGAACTTGTAAATTTGTTTGGTCAAACTTGTAAATTTAAATGCAAATTTCTCATAAAATATAGGCTTCCGACGGCTCCGGGTTTTTACTTTGTACTCTGTGCGACCCCTCTACCCGTTAAAAAAAAGCCGCTCTGTACATTATTGGAAAGAATCCCCTATTAAGCAGAATCTGAGTGTTTTATTAACCGTACAGTGATCGAATTAAGGGAAAATAGTCGAGGAATCATCGAATTCATCACAATTGGTGCCAAAAGCGGTATTGTTAAATAAATACAAGGACATTGAAAAGGATAACAAGGACAATGTAAAGGTAACAAGGATATTGCAAAGTTGAATGAATTGAAGATCCAGCAACTCAAAAACGAGTTGGAGAAACGTGGATTGGTAACAACAAAGTTTCGCATGATCCTGAGCGTAGGAGTTATTGCATCACTTACTTGCAATATAGGACTATTTATGAAATTCTTAACTATCTTCATATGTCCTGTCATATTTCCGATTTTTAGATCGGAAATGTTTTCAAGTCTTAATGCAGCAAGTGTGGCCTCCTTCTCTATCAGAATAGGGAAAGGAGGTCCTCTTTAAAATAACCGACAAATATAATGCGACGGGGTATTTCCGCATCCGAGACTACCTTCAGTTTCGCCCCCTCCTAGGGAACTAGTTTTGGAACGATGTCTTTTAACCACTCTGCAGTATTAGAATCATCGCAGACAATTGAAAGCCATCCTTGGCGAATCGCGCAGCCCGTGAAGCGGGGACTAATAGTGCCAACTTGAAGTTTAAACACTTCATTCAAAATGGCCCTCCTTATGATCTTCAGTTGTGGGATTATGTCCAGTTAATAGTGGTCAGGGCATCTCTAAAAGATCCCGATGACACACCGTCAGGATGAGCCGCGGTTACTAAGGCACTGGCTGCCTCTCCCTCAAGAGGAGGCTTCTGACTTGTCCTCTTTTGGAAATTTGGTGGGTCGTACTATTGGATCGCCCCCTTTTATTGGTCGCCTCCTTTTGTGCCGGCCCAGGGGGCTGCTTGGCAATTTCTAAGGCGGTTTCGTATCTGAAACCCTGAGCCAGGAGTTTCTTAAGACGCTTGCGAGCGGCACCATTCAAGTACATACGTTTTCCAACATTTTCAGTATCATGGGGGGGCCTATTCAGCCCCACCATGCCTGCGGTTTCAGCTTTTGATTCGGTATCAACCAAAAGGCCAGATCTGGCCTGATCACTTGAAAGCAATACAACTCAATTCTCATTTAATCGGTACATATAATTCCCACGAGTGTAGTAACACTAATTACAACCAGAGGGCGCCAGGTATCTGGAGGCCACCGTTATAAGACACACTGACGTAGTGCTATTCATCCCATGAGCACGGTACGGATCACACTCGTAATTACGGGTTTTATTGAGTTGTCCTCTCTTTGGATTTTAGTCGCCTTTTACGACAGGCATACCTGCCGCGGGCATATTCTAGAACCCCAGCCCGAAGGGGTACGGCAGCGAACATAGGAGGCAGATACATCAAATAGAGCTACAGAATCGCTTCCAGAAGGCTAATGAAACATTACAGGAATTTGCATTGGACATCGAGATGTTGGCCCATATAGCAAATGCAGACGCACCAGTGGAAAACATCGAGAGGGTAAAAATTCAAAGTTTCATAAATGGAATACGTGATGTGGAGACGAAGCGGGCCACCTATGCGAATCCACAGAGATCATTTGCGGAGACGGTATCGCATGATCTAACTCAAGAAACAGCATCACTTTTGTGCAAACCAGCGTGCAAAGCTCATCGTGTGGAAGTAGAAAACGACCAGAAAGGGTGGACGCAATCCTAGAAGCATTGAACGGAAAGCAACAGAAAAATAAAGCAGCCATTAAATGTTTCAAGTGCGGAAAGTCTGGCCATATTACGCGTTATTGCAACATCGGCTCCAAAGACTTCGGCAATGCAGGTGGACGAATGCCCCATAGTTTCTGTCTCACAGGTCGGAGGGAAACAAGTAATTTTACTGTTAGAGGTTCTTGGAGGGAAAAGAGCGGTTACTCACTGTGGATACTGGCGAATCTCATTCCATCATTAGAAAAGACTTGGTCCATAAGAGAGTAAGGGCCGCTTGCATAAAAGCTGATAACGACTAATCGGAGTTTAATTGACGTATTTTGTATGGTTTTCGTGATCTAAGTAACAGAACAAGAGTAAGTAATTTCCATCTTATATATTAACAAAGAAGAAATGCCAACTACTTCTGCAGAGGAATTGGTGGAGCGGATTAACCAGATGCGACTCGATTACGCAGGTGGATCCGATCCCCCAGAAAATTCAAACCCTCCTGCTCCTAACCCTACCACTAACCCCACAAGGCTAGAGTCCGTGGTCCGAGAGGTGCTTATGCGAATGAACGCACTGGACGTTGGGGATTTTAGGGAAATGGAATATAACATTTCCTTAAATAGAGCCAACATGAATGCGCTCGACAGAATACCGGATATGGTGAAATGCCTACGAGAATTCTTTGGAAAACCCGGAGAGTTCAGTTCATGGCGAAAAAGTGTGGATAGAATCCTTAAGGCATATGAAGCCCTAAAGGACACGCCAAAATACTTTTCAATCTTCCACACCATAAGAAACAAAATAGTCGGCGATGCCGACACTGCACTCGAGTCATATAGTATCCCACTCGAGTGGAACCAAATACGCAAGTGCCTGATGATGCACTACTCCGACAAGAGGGACATCGGTACCCTCGAGTACCAGATGACGACGTTGGCCCAACGTTAAGATGATATTTCTACCTTCTACCAGAAGGTCTACCAGCACTTGTTGCTGATCTTAGACAAGATCGTATGTCTCGACCTTGGCGAAGAAGCCATTAGGACGATGAGAAATTCGTATCGGGAGAAAGCTCTCGATACCTTCGTACGCGGGCTTAATGGCGATTTACCTCGTCTTCTCAGTATCTGAGAGCCCACCACCTTGCCACAGGCTCTCAACCTGTGCCAAAAACTAGATAATATGTCTTTCCGCATAAATCATGTGCACACTGTGAATAGATCCCTAAATCAACCACCTATGCGACCTCCCCGATATAACACGAATAATAATAGACCTTTTTACCCCGAACTAACCTACTCGGTACCCCCACCGAGGTATGGCCATAATAACTTAAGAAATGGAAGCTATAATAACTATAACTAGGATCGCCCGTGGTCGAAATTCGACCATCTGAAATTTTCTTCAACTCTCTCTTAATATACATATTCCCCGTTCACAACAAAACCAAGTAAGTGGCTCCCTCGTGACAAATGGAAATTTGGATTAAGTGATACCATACAAACAATCTTCACATTAGGGTGGTGCAGCAAGGTAGTACAGCAGAAAAGCTGACGACAATACATTAGGATATATCTACAATAGATTTTTTTTACTTTTTATTTTATTTTTTTATTTATTTGTTTATGTGTAAGGTACATCAGACACTTACTATTACAAATTATATTAAACTTACATTAATTGTTACATAAAAAATAAGTTTTTAATTTAAATTGCACAAAAACCGGTATGGGCTTATAATTTTTCGATATATAATGGTACTTTTTTATCGTAACCTTGTGGAATTTTACTTAAAAAAAAAAACCATATCGTTAAAAATATAATGTACGTTCATGTGAGAGTAATGAGCGCGAAAAAGAGTGGGAGCGGTTTTCGAAGCGCAGAGTTTTTGCGGGGAGTGTTTGTCGGAGTTTCGATAATTGTGCAATTTGCAAGGTACCGGTTTTTCTTCTTGCTTCACGCATATGATGTTTGGGAATTTAAAAATTTGATTTGAGTAATACCATACAAAGAATCCGCACATTAGGCTGGTGCAGCATATTTAAATGTTTTTTCTTTCAAACAAATTTTTTTGAAGCTATTTTTTGAAAATTACAATTCTGGTGTTGCGAATCAAATTTTTAATTCTATATAACTAACTTCACTTTTTAGTTTGAAAAATACATTTTCTGCTTAGAAAATATGCCTTTGGATCAAACGGCGAAAGTGTGAGGTGCCGTATCTCATCAAAATGCTCACGTAGATGCGCCCTTACGGTCCTAGGAGGTGGCTCATACTCAAGCAGTAGTCTGTTGGGATGTTGTGGTTTGCAACAGTTCAACAGGTACTGCCTGTTTAGCATTTCATTGTGCTCCAAAACTGGAAGCATTTCCACCTCATGATGTAAATGAGTCTTTTCCAATGAACCTCAGCAAGCCCAGGCGACCATATCGGCGACGCGTAATTCAGGATCGGCCGACCAATTGCTTTATAGGTTGCACGAAAAAAAATTTTGAAAATTATTTTTAGTTTATTTGTTATTAAACAAAAATGAGGTCTCCCAATTCTCCAGCTATTTTGTTATCTCCACATTCTGTTATACCCGAACTATACATCACTATTCAGCACTCTTATAAAACTCCCAAAGACACAACCATCCGCTCATTCCCTTACACACACACGTACATATCTATGCAATGATCCAGCAGCTGCCACTTGCTTTTATTTTTGTGCTATCTAAACACCATTTGTAAGCTAAGAAATCCAGCTTCACTTCTGGTTTCATATATTTAACTGTTTGCCATTGGTAAAGTTTATTTTTTTAACGATATGATTTTGTAAGAAAATTCCACAATGTTAAGATCGAAATTTAAATATCGTACGGACTTTAACTAAAGAACAATTTTACATGACACTAATGCTGATTTCGTTGAACATGTTTACACCCTTGCACAGAATACTGTAAAAGTGTGACAAAAGTGTACCCGTTCTACATGAAACTGCTATATCAAAAACATTGCCCGTTTGCTATGCTATGTGCATGAATAATTAGGTTTCGCTTATCAACCATATTCAATTGTTATTGCAAAATCCAATTTTTTTTTACCAAATTTATCTGTCAAATAAAATTTTCGTCAGCTGATTTTAAGTGCAACCAACTACCCTGTCAAAGCTTCAGAGGATAAAAAGTGTGAGGGTTTTATAAAACGAAAACATATTCTGTTTGACATTTTACCTTCATTTTGCAAACGAAAACGGGAAATTGAAGAGTGAAAAAAAACGCATTTTTTGATGAAACAGCCTAATAAAATTACAACAACCACATGAAAACTTGCCACTTCGATTGCAAATATCTCTTCAGAGAAGCGAAATATTAAAAACCGCTTCCGGATTCGTGATACTGAGGCCAAACCCCGTCTTTTGAGCAATATCCCATAATTTTAGCTAATTTATTACCAGTTGACCCCTAAAGGAAACAAATACCCATTTTTACTATGATTATTTGATGTTCTAAGCTTATCTCGATTTTTTAAAAGTTTAATTCACTAATGAAATTTTTAGAGGGTTAAATATGGGAAAAATATATTTTCTAAGCAGAAAATATATTTTTCATACAGATGCACCTTTTTACATAAGTAACTCCACTTTTTTGTATGAAACCACATTTTTTACTTTGATAATTTTATGTGCTAAGCTTTTTCGATTTTTAAATAGTTTTTTTACTTATGAAATTTTTAGAGAAATAAAATATTGGAAAAGTATATCTTCTAAGCAGAAAATGTATTTTTCATACAAAAAAGTGAAGTTAGTTATATAGAATTAAAAATTTTGATCCCAACATCAGAATTGTAATTTTCAAAAAATAGCTTTAAAAAAAATTTTTTAAAACAAAAATATTAAAATTCATGCACAGGAATGTAAAGCAGGAGTTATTAGCTTTCAAATGTTGTTAAATAAATCTGTAGCATTACTACAAGCCGCAACATAATAATTTCAGTTGGTGCAAACAAACTTTCGTAACCCAATTCAGTATCGTATTTATGGATAGATCCCTATAAAAGTTATATTGGAAACTTAAAATGGACTAATCTGCTGTCTCACCAAAAAAAAATTTGAAAATTATTCTTAGTTTATTTATTATTAAACAAAAAAGAGGTCTCCAAACTCTCCAGCCTTTTTTTTATCCCCACATTCTGTTATACCCGCACTATACATCTTTATTCAGCACTCTTATAAAACTCCCAAAGCCACATCCATCCGCTCATTCCCTTACACACACATGTACATGATTGCAATCGTGATTGCAATTGTATATGCAATGATCCAGCAGCTGCCACTTGCTTTTATTTTTGTGCCAAAAAAAAAAAACAGAAAAATGTACCAAAACATATCTTCTTCGGCATCTTAACACCATTTGTAAGCTGAGAAATCCAGCTTCACTTCTGGCTTTAAATATTTAACTTTTTGCCTATTGCTAAAGTTTATTTTTTTTACGATATAATTTTGTAAGAAAATTTCACAATGTTAAGATCGAAATTTTAATAACGTACGGACTTTAACTAAAGAACAATTTTACATGACACTAATGCTGATTTCGTTGAACATGTTTACACCCTTGCACAGAACACTGTAAAAGTGTGATAGAATATCCCCGTTCTACATGAACCTAAAAAAAAAAGAACTAATGGCGGCGATATACCAACAGGTCATCATAACCTCTAACGAGATTTTTAACCGAGCTTCTCTTTCCAACTTGTGGTGTGTTGCTTTTTGAGTTTTTCCTACAAGTTGGCGGGACCTACAGTTTTTTGCCGACTCCGAACGGCACTTGCAAAGCAAATGAATTTTTTGCTGAGAAGCTTCTCATGGCAGAAATACACCCAAACTTTTTCTAAATAATTTTTGATGTTACTTTTGCCGGGCATCGAACCGACACGACTTGGTGTAGAAGGCCGAACACTTAACCGCTACACCACGGCGGTCGTCTACATGAACCTGCTATCGATAAAACGAAAAAAAAAAACACTGCCCCGTTTGCTACGCTATGTGCATGAATAATTAGGTTTCGCTCATCACCCATATTTAATTCTTAATTCTTAAATAAAATTTTCGTCAGCTGATTTTCAACCAGCTACCCTGTCACAGCGTCTACCTTTTTTTACGAAAAACACATTTTTACTTTAGATTATTTGATGTTCTAAGCTTTTCTCGATTTTTTTCAGTTTTCCTTGCTTTAAAACATAAAAATTAAAAAAAAAAAAACAATTTTTAAATTTTTGCCCTCGCCGAGAATCGTAGTCAGGTGTCCTGCAAGTAGTATACATTTATACCCATTCTGGTATAAAAAGGGTATAATTAGTCTCTTCATAGGACATGCTCGAACAAATGTGACCAATTCATTCCATCTAAAAGATACTAAAAAAGTAGTAGTCTACTATTCCTCTGCGATTAATCACGGACTAATCGCCCATTTTTGGAGGGAAATACCACACGAACTTTTACTAAATTTTTAAATTTTTGCCCTCGCCGAGAATCGTAGTCAGGTGTCCATTTGTTCGAGCATGTCCTATGAAGAGACTAATTATACCCTTTTTATACCAGAATGGGTATAAATGTATACTACTTGCAGGACACCTGACTACGATTCTCGGCGAGGGCAAAAATTTAAAAATTGTTTTTTTTTTTTAATTTTTATGTTTTAAAGCAAGGAAAACTGAAAAAAAATCGAGAAAAGCTTAGAACATCAAATAATCTAAAGTAAAAATGTGTTTT
>CAXKVI010000002.1:77136582-77200895 GCA_964058755.1 Campiglossa producta
CATTTGCTTTGCAAGTGCCGTTCGGAGTCGGCAAAAAACTGTAGGTCCCGCCTACTTGTAGGAAAAACTCAAAAGCAACACACCCACAAGTTGGAAAGAGAAGCTCGGTTAAAAATCTCGTTAGAGGTTATGATGACCTGTTGGTATATCGCCGCCATTAGTTCTTTTTTTTTTAGGTTCATGTAGAACGGGGATATTCTATCACACTTTTACAGTGTTCTGTGCAAGGGCGTAAACATGTTCAACGAAATCAGCATTAGTGTCATGTAAAATTGTTCTTTAGTTAAAGTCCGTACGTTATTAAAATTTCGATCTTAACATTGTGAAATTTTCTTACAAATTATATCGTAAAAAAAATAAACTTTAGCAATAGGCAAAAAGTTAAATATTTAAAGCCAGAAGTGAAGCTGGATTTCTCAGCTTACAAATGGTGTTAAGATGCCGAAGAAGATATGTTTTGGTACATTTTCTGTTTTTTTTTTTTTTGGCACAAAAATAAAAGCAAGTGGCAGCTGCTGGATCATTGCATATACAATTGCAATCGCGATTGCAATCATGTACATGTGTGTGTAAGGGAATGAGCGGATGGATGTGGCTTTGGGAGTTTTATAAGAGTGCTGAATAAAGATGTATAGTGCGGGTATAACAGAATGTGGGGATAAAAAAAGGCTGGAGAGTTTGGAGACCTCTTTTTTGTTTAATAATAAATAAACTAAGAATAATTTTCAAATTTTTTTTTGGTGAGACAGCAGATTAGTCCATTTTAAGTTTCCAATATAACTTTTATAGGGATCTATCCATAAATACGATACTGAATTGGGTTACGAAAGTTTGTTTGCACCAACTGAAATTATTATGTTGCGGCTTGTAGTAATGCTACAGATTTATTTAACAACATTTGAAAGCTATAACTCCTGCTTTACATTCCTGTGCATGAATTTTAATATTTTTGTTTTAAAAAATTTTTTTTAAAGCTATTTTTTGAAAATTACAATTCTGATGTTGGGATCAAAATTTTTAATTCTATATAACTAACTTCACTTTTTTGTATGAAAAATACATTTTCTGCTTAGAAGATATACTTTTCCAATATTTTATTTCTCTAAAAATTTCATAAGTAAAAAAACTATTTAAAAATCGAAAAAGCTTAGCACATAAAATTATCAAAGTAAAAAATGTGGTTTCATACAAAAAAGTGGAGTTACTTATGTAAAAAGGTGCATCTGTATGAAAAATATATTTTCTGCTTAGAAAATATATTTTTCCCATATTTAACCCTCTAAAAATTTCATTAGTGAATTAAACTTTTTAAAAAATCGAGATAAGCTTAGAACATCAAATAATCATAGTAAAAATGGGTATTTGTTTCCTTTAGGGGTCCAACTGGTAATAAATTAGCTAAAATTATGGGATATAGCTCAAAAGACGGGGTTTGGCCTCAGTATCACGAATCCGGAAGCGGTTTTTAATATTTCGCTTCTCTGAAGAGATATTTGCAATCGAAGTGGCAAGTTTTCATGTGGTTGTTGTAATTTTATTAGGCTGTACCTAAAAACTTGCGAAAATATGAGTACCGTGGCGCCGTGGGTCATTTTTCGTTTTTTTTTACCATAACTTTCCACAGAAACAAAAAATTCGCTTGCGGACTAGTGATCCTGAGGCCAAAACCTGTCTTTTGAGCTATCTCCCATAATTTTAGCTAAATTATTAGCGGTTGCCCCTAAAGGAAACAAATAACTAAAAATGTGTTTCTCGTAAAAAAAAAGTTATGGTGATTTCGTTTCATCAAAAAATGCGTTTTTTTTTCACTCTTCAATTTCCCGTTTTCGTTTGCAAAATGAAGGTAAAATGTCAAACAGAATATGTTTTCGTTTTATAAAACCCTCACACTTTTTATCCTCTGAAGCTTTCACAGGGTAGTTGGTTGCACTTAAAATCAGCTGACGAAAATTTTATTTGACAGATAAATTTGGTAAAAAAAAATTGGATTTTGCAATAACAATTGAATATGGTTGATAAGCGAAACCTAATTATTCAAGCACATAGCATAGCAAACGGGCAATGTTTTTGATATAGCAGTTTCATGTAGAACGGGTACACTTTTGTCACACTTTTACAGTATTCTGTGCAAGGGTGTAAACATGTTCAACGAAATCAGCATTAGTGTCATGTAAAATTGTTCTTTAGTTAAAGTCCGTACGATATTTAAATTTCGATCTTAACATTGTGGAATTTTCTTACAAAATTATATCGTAAAAAAAATAAACTTTAGCAATAGGCAAAAAGTTAAATATTTAAAGCCAGAAGTGAAGCTGGATTTCTCAGCTTACAAATGGTGTTAAGATGCCGAAGAAGATATGTTTTGGTACATTTTTCTGTTTTTTTTTTTTGGCACAAAAATAAAAGCAAGTGGCAGCTGCTGGATCATTGCATATACAATTGCAATCACGATTGCAATCATGTACATGTGTGTGTAAGGGAATGAGCGGATGGATGTGGCTTTGGGAGTTTTATAAGAGTGCTGAATAAAGATGTATAGTGCGGGTATAACAGAATGTGGGGATAAAAAAAAGGCTGGAGAGTTTGGAGACCTCTTTTTTGTTTAATAATAAATAAACTAAGAATAATTTTCAAATTTTTTTTTGGTGAGACAGCAGATTAGTCCATTTTAAGTTTCCAATATAACTTTTATAGGGATCTATCCATAAATACGATACTGAATTGGGTTACGAAAGTTTGTTTGCACCAACTGAAATTATTATGTTGCGGCTTGTAGTAATGCTACAGATTTATTTAACAACATTTGAAAGCTAATAACTCCTGCTTTACATTCCTGTGCATGAATTTTAATATTTTTGTTTTAAAAAATTTTTTTTAAAGCTATTTTTTGAAAATTACAATTCTGATGTTGGGATCAAAATTTTTAATTCTATATAACTAACTTCACTTTTTTGTATGAAAAATACATTTTCTGCTTAGAAGATATACTTTTCCAATATTTTATTTCTCTAAAAATTTCATAAGTAAAAAAACTATTTAAAAATCGAAAAAGCTTAGCACATAAAATTATCAAAGTAAAAAATGTGGTTTCATACAAAAAAGTGGAGTTACTTATGTAAAAAGGTGCATCTGTATGAAAAATATATTTTCTGCTTAGAAAATATATTTTTCCCATATTTAACCCTCTAAAAATTTCATTAGTGAATTAAACTTTTAAAAAATCGAGATAAGCTTAGAACATCAAATAATCATAGTAAAAATGGGTATTTGTTTCCTTTAGGGGTCAACTGGTAATAAATTAGCTAAAATTATGGGATATTGCTCAAAAGACGGGGTTTGGCCTCAGTATCACGAATCCGGAAGCGGTTTTTAATATTTCGCTTCTCTGAAGAGATATTTGCAATCGAAGTGGCAAGTTTTCATGTGGTTGTTGTAATTTTATTAGGCTGTACCTAAAAACTTGCGAAAATATGAGTACCGTGGCGCCGTGGGTCATTTTTCGTTTTTTTTACCATAACTTTCCACAGAAACAAAAAATTCGCTTGCGGACTAGTGATCCTGAGGCCAAAACCTGTCTTTTGAGCTATCTCCCATAATTTTAGCTAAATTATTAGCGGTTGCCCCTAAAGGAAACAAATACCTAAAAATGTGTTTCTCGTAAAAAAAAAGTTATGGTGATTTCGTTTCATCAAAAAATGAGTTTTTTTTCACTCTTCAATTTCCCGTTTTCGTTTGCAAAATGAAGGTAAAATGTCAAACAGAATATGTTTTCGTTTTATAAAACCCTCACACTTTTTATCCTCTGAAGCTTTGACAGGGTAGTTGGTTGCACTTAAAATCAGCTGACGAAAATTTTATTTGACAGATAAATTTGGTAAAAAAAAATTGGATTTTGCAATAACAATTGAATATGGTTGATAAGCGAAACCTAATTATTCATGCACATAGCATAGCAAACGGGCAATGTTTTTGATATAGCAGTTTCATGTAGAACGGGTACACTTTTGTCACACTTTTACAGTATTCTGTGCAAGGGTGTAAACATGTTCAACGAAATCAGCATTAGTGTCATGTAAAATTGTTCTTTAGTTAAAGTCCGTACGATATTTAAATTTCGATCTTAACATTGTGGAATTTTCTTACAAAATCATATCGTTAAAAAAATAAACTTTACCAATGGCAAACAGTTAAATATATGAAACCAGAAGTGAAGCTGGATTTCTTAGCTTACAAATGGTGTTTAGATAGCACAAAAATAAAAGCAAGTGGCAGCTGCTGGATCATTGCATAGATATGTACGTGTGTGTGTAAGGGAATGAGCGGATGGTTGTGTCTTTGGGAGTTTTATAAGAGTGCTGAATAGTGATGTATAGTTCGGGTATAACAGAATGTGGAGATAACAAAATAGCTGGAGAATTGGGAGACCTCATTTTTGTTTAATAACAAATAAACTAAAAATAATTTTCAAAATTTTTTTTCGTGCAACCTATAAAGCAATTGGTCGGCCGATCCTGAATTACGCGTCGCCGATATGGTCGCCTGGGCTTGCTGAGGTTCATTGGAAAAGACTCATTTACATCATGAGGTGGAAATGCTTCCAGTTTTGGAGCACAATGAAATGCTAAACAGGCAGTACCTGTTGAACTGTTGCAAACCACAACATCCCAACAGACTACTGCTTGAGTATGAGCCACCTCCTAGGAACGCAAGGGCACATCTACGTGAGCATTTTGATGAGATCCGGCACCTCACACTTTCGCCGTTTGATCCAAAGGTACATACGCAGGCCCTGAAGCACATCCATGACACGTCCGTTGCGTCCTATGTCTCGCTATGTCCACTGAACGCCGTTTTGCACGCCAAACCACCTCGCGTTGCGGCTGAGGAGCGTCATCTTCCTCGAGAGACAAGGGTCACTCTGGCTCAATTACGCTCTGGATACTGTAGCAGGTTAAACTCCTACTTATCCAGACTAGACCCTGACGTGCCGAATGAATGTCCGGCATGCGGCTCGTCACCCCATAATACCAACCATTTATTTACCTGCTCTTCGGAGCCCACTCTTCTAACACCCATCTCCCTCTGGTCCAACCCTGTCGAAACTGCAAGTTTCCTAGGACTCCCGTTAGAAGAAATTGATGACAATTTAGGTTAAGGAAAAGTACACGCTGGGCAGGGCTACACTTCGTTACAACAACAACAGCATGGAAAAGTACCATTTTTTCTAAACTTTTCTGCTTTTAATTATATTAGCTTGGTCACATAATTTATTCTCGAAAGAACTTAAAATTTGAAAAAAAAAAAAAATTAAAAACTCAAGATCATTTTTATGATATAAAATATGTCAGGCAGGCTCTGCAATTCCCTTCAGAGTGAAATTTTGAACAATTTGTCAAATTCACTCGGAAGTGAATTGCAGAATCTGCCTGTATTTTTATTTGAGGACTCAACTTATCTTAAGGCGTTTTCTTTTCTAGAAAAAGTGTTGCCCTGTAGATTTTTCTCAGCTCTCTCTAAGACTTATAGGTTCATTTCACAAAAAAATACCTTATAAGAAGGCAGAGGAACACCACTATCTACAAATTAAGCCATTTTGATAGGCGCCAAATTGCCAAAGACAGAAGTTACAGTTTAAGAGGGCAACATTAGGGCAACATTTTGTCGAGAAAAGAAAACGCCATTAAGCAGATCAAAACATTTATTTATGCCTTAAGCTTTTAATTTGAGTAAAGCGGACTATATACTATTTCAGACATTGATGGCATCGGGAGTGATACTTTTAAAAAATTCTTAAGAATTTCCCCGAGAACATTGTTTAAAAAAGGTCTACTTAGCTAATAAATTAGCTAAAATTATGGAAGGGGGCTCAAAATACGGGGTTTGGCCTCAGGATCACAAATCCGGAAGCGCTTTTTTAATATTTTGCTTCTCTGAAGAGATATTTGAAATTAAAGTTGCAAGTTTTCATGTGGTTGTACGTCCCTTATTTTGAAATTTTGCCTGAATTAGTAGCTAATTTATTGCTAATTAATTGCTAAAAGAAAAAATTTATAGCTCCTCAAATTTTTTTTTATGACATTTTTCGCCAAACTAAGACTGAAGTTAGCGAAACCAATAGTCGAAAAATTGTCGGATCAAGTTGAAAACTTGCCAGAATTAGTAGCTAATTTATTGCTAATTAATTGCCAAATGAAAAAATGTATAGCTCTTAAAATTTTTTATGACATTTTTCGCCAAAATAAGACTGAAGTTAGCGAAACCAATAGTCGAAAAATTGTCGGATCAAGTTGAAAATTTGCCAGAATTAGTAGCTAATTTATTGCTAATTAATTGCCAAATGAAAAAATTTATAGCTCTTAAAATTTTTTTTATGACATTTTTCGCCAAAATAAGACTGAAGTTAGCGAAACCAATAGTCGAAAAATTGTCGGATCAAGTTGAAAATTTGCCAGAATTAGTAGCAAATTTATTGCTAATTAAATGCCCAAAGAAAAAATTTATAGCTCTTAAAATTTTTTTGACATTTTTCGAACAAATAAGACTGAAGTTAGCGAAACCAATAGTCGAAAAATTGTCGGATCAAGTTGAAAACTTGCCAGAATTAGTAGCTAATTTATTGCTAATTGCCAAATGAAAAAATTTATAGCTCTTAAAATTTTTTTATGACATTTTTCGCCAAAATAAGGCTGAAGTTAGCGAAACCAATAGTCGAAAAATTGTCGGATCAAGTTGAAAACTTGCCAGAATTAGTAGCTAATTTATTTCTAATTAATTGCCAAATGAAAAAATGTATAGCTCTTAAAATTTTTTTTATGACATTTTTCGCCAAAATAAGACTGAAGTTAGCGAAACCAATAGTCGAAAAATTGTCGGATCAAGTTGAAAACTTGCCAGAATTAGTAGCTAATTTATTGCTAATTAATTGCCAGAAGAAAAAATTTATAGCTCTTCAAATTTTTTTTATGACATTTTTCGCCAAAATAAGACTGAAATTAGCGAAACCAATAGTCGAAAAATTGTCGGATAAAGTTGAAAGATTGCCAGAATTAGTAGCTAATTTATTGCTAATTAATTGCCAAATGAAAAAATTTATAGCTCTTAAAATTTTTTTATGACATTTTTCGCCAAAATAAGACTGAAGTTAGCGAAACCAATAGTCGAAAAATTGTCGGATCAAGTTGAAAATTTGCCAGAATTAGTAGCTAATTTATTGCTAATTAATTGCCAAGTGAAAAAATGTATAGCTCTTAAAATTTTTTTTATGAATTTTTCGCCAAAATAAGACTGAAGTTAGCGAAACCAATTGTCGAAAAATTGTCGGATCAAGTTGAAAATTTGCCAGAATTAGTAGCAAATTTATTGCTAATTAAATGCCCAAAGAAAAAATTTATAGCTCTTAAAATTTTTTTGACATTTTTCGAAAAAATAAGACTGAAGTTAGCGAAACCAATAGTCGAAAAATTGTCGGATCAAGTTGAAAATTTGACAGAATTAGTAGCTAATTTATTGCTAATTGCCAAAAGAAAAAATTTATAGCTCTTCAAATTTTTTTATGACATTTTTCGCCAAAATAAGACTGAAATTAGCGAAACCAATAGTCGAAAAATTGTCGGATAAAGTTGAAAGCTTGCCAGAATTAGTAGCTAATTTATTGCTAATTAATTGCCAAATGAAAAAATGTATAGCTCTTAAAATTTTTTTATGACATTTTTCGCCAAAATAAGGCTGAAGTTAGCGAAACCAATATTATTGAGGGGGCTTTCAACAATATAAGCCCGGAGGCGATCAACTCCGCTCTAACTAATCTGGGCGTAGATAGACCTCTAACTGGTTTAATTGACCAACTTCTAAGAGGAAGGAAAATAGCTTCTTCACTTGGTACGGTCGAGTTATCACGCTATGTCACAAGGGGAACGCCCCAGGGTGGTGTTCTTTCCCCGCTTTTATGGAACCTCACAGTCAACTCGTTGCTACGTGACACAAGCTGGGGGGGCGGGAAGATAGTGGCATACGCAGACGATTTAGCTATTGCATTCAGAGGCAAGTTCCCACAAACTCTGTGTGACCTGATGCAAGTAGCACTGCGAGAGGTTTCGAGGTGGTCCTCTCGCTGCGGACTTAGTATCAACCCGGGGAAAGTGGAACTTGTCCTCTTCACCAACCGGTACAAAATACCGCCACTAAGCCTACCAGAACTAGATGGCACGCGCCTGGGCTTGTCGGATAAGGCCAAGTTTCTAGGCATAGTTCTGGACAGGAAACTGAATTGGAAGGAGAATGTTCTTCAGCGCCAGAAGAAAGCTTGCATCGCTCTTTACACATGCAAAAGAGCCATTGGCAAAAAATGGGGGCTCAGCCCTAGAGTATGCAGTTGGATCTACACGGCCATCATTCGCCCAATCATGCTGTATGGAGTCGTCGTATGGTGACCGGCACTGAGCAAGACAACATACCTGAATCTGTTGCGGAAAGTCCATAGATCCAATATGATCTGTATAAGCGGTGCGCTAAGGACAACGCCCAACGAAGCCCTCCAGGCCATTCTGGGCATTTTGCCACTTGATCTGGAAGGGTTTCGGTCAGCGGCGGCATCAGCTCTGCGCCTAAGAGAAACCTCCAGTTGGGGTGCGGGTACTATTGGACACTCCAGTATTCTGGAATCTTACAGCTTTCTCCCTCTAAGCACAGATCGTTGTGCGACCACTACAGTCGGGGATAGCTGCTTCAAAATAAACATTCCCAGCAGAGAAGACTGGGAGAGGACGGATTGGTGTCCCGAAACAAATGGTGGCACTTTCATATACACCGACGTCTCGAAGTTGGACGGCAGAGTTGGAGGAGGAGTTTATTCAAGGGATTTGGACCTTGAGCTCTCCTTCAGACTACCTGATCATTGTAGCGTCTTCCAGGCGGAAGTCTCGGCAATCCTGGACTCCGCGGCCTGGTTAAGCAAACGTGTTATCGGAGAAGATATCGCTATTTTCAGCGATAGCCAAGCGGCCATCAAATCCCTTGGCTCATACACGTTCAACTCTGAAGTGACGCTCAGCTGTCGTCGATCTCTTCAGGAGATGGCCCAACAGAACCGCGTAAACCTCATGTTTACGCGGCATAAGCTATGATTATTTCGTTCATTTCATATCTTGCATTACATACCAATGTAATTCGCAGATAGTTTATAGAATTTTCTGAATACATAGCTTATAGCTGCTTCAACAAAGTGTGGTTTTAGCACTCACGCTAGCCTCCTATGCATACGCTTCGAAGGAGATCTACGAGCAACAGTCTGGAATTTGTGTGGCGGGTATAGCAGAAATGCTGCTAGTCGTTAAGACATTATTATTATTAGTATTGCTACTAGAAGGTGGCGGTAGGGGTGCGCTTGAACGGCGCTTACCGCGGGACGCCCGACGGCGCAAACAGCAAGGGGCCACGAAAGTACTAAAGAAAGTACGGGGTCTGTGGATGTTAGGGTTAAGCCCTGAACATCCAGATTTATGGAGCCATCTCTTACACGAGAAGCATTGCACAGAATGCGACCGTTTAACATATATTTTTTTGCAACAGACACTGCATATCCATTCTTTTGGTCCGGGGTTCGGCTCAACGCCCGCCCGTAACAAAAGAATATCTTGCAGCCCTGCTGCAAGGGGGGAGGATGGTAGTTTCGGAATGGGACAAAACATACTAAACAGGGTTACATTGAAAGTGACAGTCCTTGGCCGAGGTAAAACCCCGGGTGGTTCCACTGCGCAGAGATCCATGGCGATGTCCTGGGTTTTCTGCTCTGAGAAGTGACTGTACATAGGGAACCAACATCACGCGCAGCAGCTCAACACTCTTGCTCCCCCCGGAGCAGTTTAGACATGAGCAACTCCGAGCATCAGTCTCTGTCTGTTTCGTTACACCCCCCCTCCCGTTTACACGTGAGTCAGGATCAACATCTTCTTGCACCTGTCTCGACGTGTACTGTTTGTCGGCAAAGATTATACACGCTCGCGTCATCGGTCAAATGCAATAACTGCTTAGGCCAATGCCACGTGCATCTATGCTCTGGGCTCGCGAACAGGAATCTTTGGACGGATGCGTTCATTGCACCATGCTGTAACACGCCTCAGCCTACGACGCCAGCCAACCCGGTTACACCAGGTCCACAGCTAACTAGGCTGAGGCACAGCCTTGGTCTTCGCCTACCAACACCTGGGCGAACACATCCGTCTCTCACGCCTTTGGTTAACTCGACATCGACCCCACCGGCGCACTTCCAAATCTTACAGCACAACTGTAACGGATTAACTGGTAAGATCGCAGAGATAACCAACTTGATGACGCAATATGACATAAAACTTGCCGCAATCCAAGAAACCAAGCTCAGTCCAAGGTCGGACCTCATTACCTATGGTGGATATAACATTCACCGGAAGGACCGTCATAGAGTAACAGGAGGTCTGGGAGGTGGTCTAGCGTTCATAACGCACAACTCTGTACAGTATCATCTATTTGATACCGACATCGAAGGAACGGATGATATCTTAGAAAGCCAAGGTATTACCATCCGTACAGGAGATGTCGATCTGCAAATCATAAACATCTACATACCCCCTGTCTCAAGTTGCCCCCCCGGTTATCACCCCGACATTAGCTTGCTATTACGAGGAGATAACCGCGTGATCCTGGGCGACTTCAATGCGCACCACGATATGTGGCACTCAAACTTGCCAGCAGACAGTAGGGGGCATGTACTCGCAGAACAAATAGATGATACGGCTTTCTGTACATTGAACGGAGACGCCCCTACGAGAGTATCGGGTAACTGCTATAGTTCGCCAGATATTTCTATCGTAAGTGCAGGACTATTGAACAACACCAATTGGCGACCCATACTCACGTTGGCGTCTGACCATCTCCCAATAGTCATTACCATCGAACGACCGACGGACTTTATAACACCTGAGCATGGTACATACATCAACTTTACCAAGGCGGACTGGGACAGTTTTCAGACATATACGGACGAATCCTTGGCTGCTCTATCCATTCCTACGGACGTACGCAAAGGCGAACGAGACTTCCGCAACATCATTGACTTGGCCTCTAGACGCTTCATTCCTGCGGGTCGAATATCTCGAATAAGACCAAATTTCCCCGCGGAGGCAGCGGCCATGGCTAGAGAAAGAGATGAAGTGCGAAGTCTCAATCCCGCAGACCCCCGTATAAGGGATCTCAACGCGGAAATTCGTAGGTTGGTCGATAAACACAAACTGGCCAAATGGAAACAACACCTAGAGCAATGCAACCTCTCTGACGGTGTTGGCAAATTATGGACTACGGTCAAAGCTCTATCTAATCCAACACAACACAAGGATAAAGTAGATATTACTTTCGGTGACAGGGTGAAGAAGGACCCTAGGGGATGTGCGAACTCCTTCTGTAGACAATTTGTACTACATTCCCCACCCGATAGAGCTAAACGTAGAACCATGCGACAGGCGCGTAAATACAAAAACCAAAACACGCCCATTGTTATCACTGCCTCAGAGGTCAAGGAAGCCATCAGACAGGCTAAGCCCTCAAAATCCATCGGCCCCGACGGCATTGCCATGAAGATGCTGAAACATCTAGGCCAGGAGGGACACAAATACTTAGCGGCACTGAACACTTTCGTCATTCCTGAAATATGGAAAAAGGCGAGAGTGGTTCCATTATTAAAACCTAGAAAGCCGGCAAACATAGGCGATTCATATCGCCCTATATCACTTTTGTCGCCGGTAGTGAAGACGCTAGAGTCCATTTTGCTCCCGTATTACACCGCAAATCTGCACCTGGCTAATCATCAACATGGCTTCCGTAAGCTGCACAGCACCACCACCGCACTCAATGCCATTACAACGCAAATAAATAGCGGTCTAAATCAAAACCAACCAAATCACAGGACTGTGTTAGTGGCACTTGACTTGTCGAAAGCTTTTGACACAGTCAACCATGCCACTCTCATACAAGATCTATTAGAAACACAAATACCTGATGGGTTAAAGAGATGGACCGCTAATTACTTGAATGGGCGGCAGGCGTCGGTCAATTTTAGAAACGCAACATCAAAACCAAGACGAATTAGACAGGGGGTGCCACAGGGTGGTGTCCTATCCCCGACACTGTTTAATTTCTATCTATCGAAGATGCCCCCACCACCAGAGGGTGTCTCCGTCGTTTCTTATGCTGACGACTGTACAATAATGGCGACGGGGAAGGGCCCCTATACTGATGAACTCTGTAATAAAATCAATGGTTACCTCTGCGACCTTTCCAGGTTTTTCACAGAGCGAGATCTGACGATATCTCCGACTAAATCAACGGCGACGCTTTTTACGACGTGGACGCACCAGGTGAGAAATGAATTAGACATTTTCGTTGACGGCACTAAGCTACCAACTGTCAGCCACCCAAAGTTATTAGGGATGACATTGGATAATACTTTCTCATTTGCTGGTCATGTGTCTGCAATGGTCTCAAAGGTACGTGGTCGCAACAAGATCCTCAAGTCACTTGCCGGCAGTACTTGGGGAAAAGACAAAGAAACGTTGTTGACTACATATAAGGCCATTGGCCGACCAGTCTTTGACTATGCTGCACCCATATGGTCGCCTAATGTACATAACACCAACTGGACGAAGTTACAAGTCTGCCAAAATACTGCCATCAGAACTGCTACGGGATGTCTCCTCATGTCTTCCGAGTCTCACCTCCATCAGGAGGCAAAACTGCTCAATGTAAAAGAGCATGCGGAAATGCTGAGCAAGCAATTCCTTCTGAACTGCCACAAGCCAGCACATCCAAACCGTCATCTTTTGGACATAGATCCGCCCCCGAGAGACATAAGGAAACATCTCCGTAAACATTATGATGAGATCCGGCATCATATTACCTTGCCGTTTGATCTGCAGAATCATAAGCGGGCTCTAACCGACATCCACACCGAGTCGGTAGATACTTTTGTCGGATCTCTACCTGTGAACCCCGTTCTGAACAGTCCTCCACCGGATATTGCTGAAGAAGAACGCACCTTACCAAGGGAGACAAGAGTTACCCTGGCACAGCTTAGGTCTGGATATAGTGTAAGGTTAAACTCCTACTTGTCCAGACTTAATGACACAATCTCAAACACATGCCCTGCATGTGGTAGGACCCCCCATGATACTCTACATCTCTTCAATTGTTCATTTGAACCTACTCTTCTAACCCCTCTGTCCCTCTGGACAAACCCTGTTGAAACTGCACGTTTCCTTGGACTCCCCTTAGAAGAGCTTGATGAAGATCTTCGGAATGATCATACACTCTAGACAGGGCAATGCATTGTTAACAACAACAACAACAACAAGGAGATCTACGCCCCTAATGACAACGATGCATATAAATAACTTTTGGAAGGGATCTACGTCCCAAAATAAATACTAAGTATAAAATAATATGATGTGGGTAAAGTGAGTGTCAATCAGCTAAGGCTGCTAACTGCCTCAGGGCCTAGTGCTGAGTATCATTCAGCTGTTGCTGCTAACTGTCTCATTAGGCCTAGTGCTCACCCACATTAAATAACTTTTGGAAGGGATCAACGTCCCTAAATAAATACTACGTATAATATAATGTGGGTAAA
This sequence comes from Campiglossa producta, assembly GCA_964058755.1. NCBI lineage: Eukaryota > Metazoa > Arthropoda > Insecta > Diptera > Tephritidae > Campiglossa > Campiglossa producta. The sequence goes on from CAXKVI010000002.1 coordinate 77,150,231, forward strand.
GTGAGTGTCAATCAGCTAAGGCTGCTAACTGCCTCAGGGCCTAGTGCTGAGTATCATTCAGCTGTTGCTGCTAACTGTCTCGTTAGGCCTAGCGCTCACCCTCATTAAATAACAATAAAGTTTAATAAAATGATTTTACAGTCCACTAAACTAAATAGAAAATTTAAATAATAAAATAAATAGAATTAAAAAGACTTTGGTTGAGGTGGGATTCGAACCGGCAACCCCGGCCAACTCCCTCAACCATATAATATAACAACAACAATAATAGTAAACTGCTCGCCGCCCACCATTTAACTCCAGCTTAGATACCTCATATGGGTCCCGGGACATAGGGACATTGAGGGAAACTGTAAGGCAGACGAGCTTGCAAGGCAGGGCACGACCAAGCAGGTTCTTCAGGATAAAGAGCGCTTAGGTATGCCGTTTGCCACATGCAAACTAATGCTGAAGGAGCACACACTCCGTCAAGCCAACGAAAGATGGCTGCAATCCCCAGGGTGTCGGATATCGAAACAAACCTGGCCAAAATGGGATCTTAAAAGGTCTAGACGCATTTATGCCCTAACTAGGAGGGAAATCTGCATATTGATAGGGGTATTAACCGGTCACTGCCTCATTGGTAGGCATGCAGAAAGGCTAGGTGTGCCCTACCGACGATGCTGCAGGAGTTGCAAAGATTATGAGGAGGAGGAAACAGTGGAGCACCTCATCTGCAACTGTCCGGCTTTAAGCGGCGCGAGAACGCGGTTTTTGGGAGTTCCGTTCCTGGATAGCCTAAGCCAGATCGCGGAACTGGACATAAAGGACTTGATAGGCTTCATAAAGTCATCTAAGTGGTTCGAGGAGGAGTAACGGTGTCGGTTTAGGAGTGTCAGTCCCGAGATTCTGCTATGTGGAAAATCCCAACAACTCAGGGATTTTCCATATGGCTGGGTCCCGGTACTGACTTTCCTTGTGTTGGTGGTATCACAACGGGCCTTTCAAAACTGGCCTAAGTGTGCCTCTGCGGCAGCCACTTGAACCTAACCTAACCTACTTGAAAAATACCGGATGTATGATATTGTTTTGAATTTCGTATTTATTGTGGAAATATACCGAAACATTACTGAAAGTTTTTTTTTCGTAAGAAGTCGGATTATTAAAGTAAAAACAAAGTGTATTACGTGGAAAATACCCAAAAGCTACTCAAAAAATACCTGGAATATACCTTATTTCTAAATTGGTATTTTTTAAGGAGCGCTACCGAGTTTTTACCAAAAACTTATTTTGTCAAATGATGTCGTATTATTAAAGTAAAAATCAAGTAGATTACATGGAAAATACCCAAAAACTACTCAAAAAATACGTGGAACATACCTTATTTCTAAATTGGTAGTTTTAAAGGAGCGCTACCGAAATTTCACCAAAAACTTATTTTGTCAAAAACTACTCAAAAAATACCTGGAACATACCTTATTTCTAAATTGGTAGTTTTAAAGGAGCGCTACCGAAATTTCACCGACAACTTTTTGTTCGCTTCATTGGTATTAGTGAGTTGGACTTTTTATGATTGTGTTAGTGAGTTTCGGTAGTCGATGTTTGCAGCCCAGCCAGCAAGGTACCGTACATTTTACGAACATTGCGATTTACGAGCTATTCTCGAATAAAAAAAACAATAACAAAAGAAGCTTTTCTGTCACGTCAAACAAAAAAATTAAAATAAAAAATTTCAAACAAAAAATTTTGAACGAAAATTTTCAAACTGATATTTTAAAAGTAAGTATGTTTGTAAAATATCTAATTAAAAACACAAATAACATAAAATATATCTTTTAAATTATTACTAGCGTGCTGGAAGGTGGATTTGCGGAAAAAGAAAAAGGGACAGAGAAAGTAGCTGCTATTCTGGGATCTCGGGATGCCCTCTGGGTTGTATGACCCACTATTTATAAGTTGTGATGCTTAACATGTAAACCAATATCAGTACGTACACGCTGGCAAAAAAATATACAATTTTATTATTTAATAAAAAACTTTAGACCTAAAATTTAGGTTTGTTTATTTTCATTATTTTTCGCATTGAAATCAGTCGGTAAGGCGGTCTAGAAAGTCGGTTTTTCTATCGAAAATTAATTATTTACGAGTACATTTACGATAAAAAAACGGACGTAAAAAGATTCATATACGAGTGCTTTTTCGATACTTTTACGACAATCGTAGGCAAAAAACATTTCAGAGCGAAACCGGATTCGTAGGCGAATCGTAAACGGATATCATAAACGATATTTTATCAGAGTTTTCTTCGAGAAAACGTCAGTTTACGAGCTCGTTTACGATGATTTTGCTGGCTGGGAGGGTACACATTTTAAAGACATAAAAAAAAACTACCTGCTTTTCCAGACCTTTTTTGCGACAAACTTGTGGCAGCGTCGTTTTTCCAGGTAGCAGCTGTGTATCTGCCCAGGAACTCGTTTTTGCAGTTGGGCACACAGCCAAATGCTGGGCTACAAAAGTGTGAGCGTAAAAGAGTCGCTCATCAATTTATCCACGGGGTCAGCCTAAGAATGTCGACATCACCTACGGTGACAAGACAGTCAACGACCCAAATCAGTTTCTTGTATTGCCGGTTCTACGAGAACGGTACCAGTACTTGTGCTGTACCCATCGTGCCGAAACGACCCGGCCAAGAGCAATACACTCGGGGTGACCCTGTCTGCCATTTAGGCAGGGCCACACCTCGTTAAAACAACAACAACAACCCAAAGAAATGTACTCAGGCTTTTTGCAGACAGAATGTCTCTCATCCTGCACAGGTAAGGCAAGGCGTGGAACTTTCAGGCCACAAACAAAAACTTTGCCCGTTCCCATCACCGCTACAAAGGTTCCAGAGGCCATCAGGAAACATAAAAAAAAACAAGGACATCAGTCCCGATTGCATAGCCATGGTGCTGTTGCAAGTTTTTAGAAATAATTATAAAACAAAGTATTCTTTTGTAAAATATGAAAAACTGAAAAAGCTAATAGGTGTGTTCGGCCAGAAAATTTTACGAGTAAACACCTTAAGGAGAGCATTTATAAAACTTTCTCTCAATGCTAAAAGTGCAACTTTCTAGCCGAACAAACAATTTGTAAACGCTTAGAGCAAATCAGCTGTTCGTTGCTTTGAATACAAGCGTTCTGGAACTGTAGGATTTAGTTCCTCTGAACAGTCTGTATACATTGGTTGCAAAGGTATTGAACGTCGGCGAGTAGTTTTTAAGGAGCAATATTAAATTTGTTAATTACTTTATATAAAACTTTTATACTTTTATTATCAAATAACTTGCACTTTGAAAATTGTAAATTAAAAATTATAAACTTTTTTGAGGCTTGATGATTATAAGCTGTTCAATTTGAACAGCTGTTTTCACTTGCAAGTGGGTGATTTTTGTCCAGTAAACGCTTACAGCTCTCTCACGAAATGAACTGTTAAAATCCCCTAGCCGAACACTTTTTCAGTAAACGCTTTGTAAAATTTTATAAAATTTTACGCTGGCCGGACACACCTAATGTAAAAGATTCTTTCAATAAAGAAAATTACAACAACATTAAATATATCGCGTATTTGCTGCATCGTCATATCTCAAAAAATGTGATATTACAGAAAACGCATCTTTAGTTTTTGAATGTATATTTATATGGGATAAGTAATTAATTCTAACGCGATGCTGCGTGAAATATTAAAACCTCGGATATAACACTTTGCCAGTTGATCAAACATAATACTTATAATTACTTTTATTATTTCCGATATATTAGCGATGTTAACGCAAAATTTGGGTTTTTTGAGTTATGACGATGTTGCAGCAAATGAGCGATATATTCTTGCTACAATGCACCTGTTGTTGTTGTTGTTGTTGTTGTTGTTGTTGTTAACAATGCATTGCCCTGTCTAGAGTGTATGATCATTCCGAAGATTTTCATCAAGCTCTTCTAAGGGAAGTCCAATTAAACGTGCAGTTTCAACAGGGTTTGTCCAATTGAAGAGATGTAGAGTATCATGGGGGGTCCTACCACATGCAGGGCATGTATTTGAGATTGTATCATTAAGTCTGGATAAGTAGGAGTTTAACCTTACACTATATCCAGACCTAAGATGTGCCAAGGTGACTCTTGTCTCCCTTGGTAAGGTGCGTTCTTCTTCAGCAATATCCGGTGGAGGACTGTTCAGAACGGGATTGACAGGTAGAGATCCGACAAAAGTGTCTACCGACTCGGTGTGGATGTCGGTTAGAGCCCGCTTATGATCCTGCAGATCAAACGGGAAGGTAATATGATGCCGGATCTCATCATAATGCTTACGGAGATGTTTCCTTATGTCTCTCGGGGGCGGATCTATGTCCAAAAGATGACGGTTTGGATGTGCTGGCTTGTGGCAGTTCAGAAGGAATTGCCTGCTCAGCATTTCCGCATGCTCTTTTACATTGAGCAGTTTTGCCTCCTGATGGAGGTGAGACTCGGAAGACATGAGGAGACATCCCGTAACAGTTCTGATGGCAGTATTTTGGCAGACTTGTAACTTCGTCCAGTTGGTGTTATGTACATTAGGCGACCATATGGGTGCAGCATAGTCAAAAACTGGTCGGCCAATGGCCTTATATGTAGTCAGCAACGTTTCTTTGTCTTTTCCCCAAGTACTGCCGGCAAGTGACTTGAGGATCTTGTTGCGACCACGTACCTTTGAGACCATTGCAGACACATGACCAGCAGATGAGAAAGTATTATCCAGTGTCACCCCTAATAACTTTGGGTGGCTGACAGTTGGTAGCTTAGTGCCATCAACGAAAATGTCTAATTCATTTCTCACCTGGTGCGTCCATGTCGTGAAAAGCGCGCCGTTGATTTAGTCGGAGATATCGTCAGATCTCGCTCAGTGAAAAACCTGGAAAGGTCGCAGAGGTAACCGTTGATTTTCGCACAGAGTTCATCAGTATAGGGGCCCTTCCCCGTCGCCATTATTGTACAGTCGTCGGCATATGAAACGACGGAGACGCCCTCTGGTGGTGGGGGCATCTTCGATAGATAGAAGTTAAACAGTGTCGGGGATAGGACACCATCCTGTGGCACCCCCTTTATAATACGTCTAGGTTTTGATGTTGCGTTTCTAAAGTTAACCGACGCCTGCCGTCCATTCAAGTAATTAGCGGTCCATCTCTTTAACTCATCAGGTATCTGTGTTTCAAACAGATCTTGTATGAGAGTGGCATAGTTGACTGTGTGAAAAGCTTTCGACAGGTCAAGTGCCACTAACACAGTCCTGTGATTTGGTTGGTTTTGATTTAGGCCGCTAAGTATTTGTGTCCCTCCTGGCCAAGATGTTTCAGCATCTTCATGGTAATGCCGTTGGGGCCGATGGATTTTGAGGGCTTAGCCTGTCTGATGGCTTCCTTGACCTCTGAGGCAGTGATGACAATGAGCGTGTTTTGGTTTTTGTATTTACGCGCCTGTCGCATGGTTCTACGTTTAGCTCTATCGGAGGGGAATGTAGTACAAATTGTCTACAGAAGGAGTTCGCACATCCCCTAGGGTCCTTCTTCACCCTGTCACCGAAAGTAATATCTACTTTATCCTTGTGTTGCGTTGGATTAGATAGAGCTTTGACCGTAGTCCATAATTTGCCAACACCATCAGAGAGGTTGCATTGCTCTAGGTGTTGTTTCCATTTGGCCAGTTTATGTTTATCGACCAACCTACGAAAAAATGAAAAAATCCTCTATTCATTCTAAAAATACTAAATTCATCATTAATTCGCTAACTATCGAATGAATGAATATTTTTGAACTATCGAATAACATTATAAGTTTTATTCGATAGTTTCCATCACTAGCAGAGGATGACAATTGCCATCTCGTAGGACATCGCCGTGTTAAAAATACCACTTGCTATTATGGAAAAATTACAGAACTCCAACTAGTTGAGGCTGTTTGGCTGACTAGTATTTGATTAGTATTAAACTAGCTAAGTTGGCTGCAGGGTATGATTCCTATTATCCTCATTTATGTTACTCTTACATCTGGGACACAAAGCAAGGACAAATAAAAAAATATTAGAAAGTTAAAAGTTAGAATAACCTTTATTATTTTAATATAAATGTGCTCGCACAAAGGAATTACCAATAGAAAAATTAAACATTAAAATCAATCAGGGTTATTAACTTGGAGAAGGTCGGTTTGTTACCTGACAGCTTAACAATGGCACTTCGGTGGTTTAAATACACATGTATGTACCTATGTATCTGCAACACAGGTTCATCGGCAATCCAGAAATCACAATACGCAACTGCAAATCGTCAGTTCGATTTCGCAGGTCAATAATAGGCATTTACCGAATTTTAAATTAAAATAAGACGGAATATAAATGTTGTGTAAAAAATTAAATTTTGATTCCAAGTGGAAACTTTTTGAGAACAAAGGACTAACAGTTCATAGGTTTCTATTTTAGACGAGATATTTCGGAACAGGGCTCCCAAATTTCGTCATATCGGAGTCATAAAAGACTACTATTTGATCGAATTTCTGAGGCTCATATTTTAGTCATATTTCGGACTCATTTCAGACTTTTAAATTATGAACGCTCCGATCTTTCGCCACTAGAGGCAGGCGCGTGCATGATTTTTGCAACACGACACGACACGTTCACGAAACATATATTCGAAAATATAGATACACTAACACGCAGGGGCAAAATTACTAAAACACGACACGCACCAACACGCACGAAAAAAAGTAAAACGATATTTTATGGGTTTTATTTTATTTTTATATATATTTGTAAATGTACTTTGGACATGGTATGTACTTATACATCTAAAGCTTATAAGGTATGTATCGACGAATGGGCGGTAGGTCGCCATGTTTCAAAATATTTTTCAAAAACTCCCTATATTAAAATTTGTAACACTCTCTTTAATACTTTTTTCCAGCAACGCTCTATTTGAGAATTTGATTCAAAAGCCACCTATCTAGGAAGTTTTGAAACATAGTGATCTTTTTACACATATTTTTTTAAGTATTTATGTACATACATATGTACATGAATAAAGAACACTAGGCAAAACTATTATAATGGTAAAATAAAAAAATCTGTATCTTTGTATTTAATCAAGTGTTAAACTGAAATTTGGGATGGAGTGTAGAGGAATTAGATTCAAGTGGCTGCCGCAGAGGCACACCTGGGCCAGTATTAAAAGGCCCGTTGTGATACCACCAACACTAGGAAAGTCAGTTCCGGGACCCTGCCATATGGAAAATCCCGGTATTAACGGAATTCTCCACATAGCAGAATCCCGGGACTGACTTTCCTATACCGACACCGTTACTCCTCCTCGAACCATTTAGATGACTTGATGAAGGCCATCAGGTCCTTTTTGTCCAGCTCCGAGACCTGGCGTAGGCTGACCAGGAAGGGAACTCCCAAAAAGCGCATTCTCGCGCCACTTAAAGCCGGGCAGTTGCAGATGAGGTGCTCCACCGTTTCCTCCTCCTCATCATCCTTACAACTCCTACAGCATCGTCGGTAGGGCACACCAAGTCTTTCTGCGTGCCTACCAATAAGGCAGTGCCCAGTTAATACGCCTATTAATATGGAGATTTCTCTTCTCCTTAGGGCATAAATTTGTCTTGATCTTTTATGATCCCATTTCGGCCAGGTTTCTTTGGATATCCGGCATCCTGGAGATTGCAGCCATCTTTCGTTGGCTTGGCGGAGTGTGTACTCCTTCAGCATAAGCTTGCATGTGGCAAACGGCATACCTAAGCGCTCTTTATCGCGAAGAACCTGCTTGGTGGTGCCCTGCCTCGCAAGTTCGTCTGCCCTACAATTTCCCTATGCCCCGGGACCCATGTGAGGTTAACGCGATTCTGTTGGGCCATCTCTTGTAGAGATCGACGACAGCTGAGCGTCAGTTCAGAGTTGAACGAGTAAGAGCCAAGGGATTTGATGGCCGCCTGGCTGTCGCTGAATATAAAAATGTCCTGTCTGATAGTGTGTTGACCTATCCAAGCCGCGGCGTCCATGATTGCTGAAGCTTCAGCCTGGAAGACACTGCAGTGATCCGGTAGTCTGAAGGAGAGCTTAAGGTTCAGATCCTTTGAATAAACCCCTCCCCCAACTCTGCCGTCTAATTTCGAGCCATCAGTATAAATGGAAGTGCCGCCATGAGTGACGGGACTCCGATCCGTGCTCTCCCATTCCTCCCTGCTGGGAATGTTGATTTTAAAACCGCTATCTCTGACTGTTGTGGTCGCACAGCGATCTGTGCTCAGCGGAAGAAAGCTATAGGATCCCAAAATACAGGCGTGTCCGGTAGTGCTTGCGCCCCAGCCGGACGTTTTCCTTAGACGCAGAGCCGATGCTGCTGCTACTCGGTGCCCTTCCAGATCGAGTGGCAAAATGCCAAGAATGGCCTGGAGTGCTTCGTTGGGCGTTGTTCTCAACGCACCGCTTATACAGATCATGCAAGATCTGTGTACTTTACCTAGAAGATCAAGGTTTGTTGCCTTGCTCAGCGCAGGCCACCATACCACAACTCCATAGAGCATGATTGGTCGAATGATTGCAGTGTAGATCCATTTGCATATTTTGGGGCTGCGCCCCCATTTCTTTCCAATGGCTCTTTTGCACGTGTAGAGTGCAATACACGCTTTCTTCTGGCGCTGAAGAACATTCTCCTTCCAGGTTAGTTTCCTATCCAGAACTGTGCCCAAGAACTTGGCTTTGTCAGCCAAGTTCAGGTGCACGTTATTCAGTTTTGGTAGTATTAGCGGTGGTATCTTATAGCGGTTGGTGAAAAGGACCAGTTCTACTTTTCCCGGGTTGATGCTAAGTCCGCAGCGCGAGCACCATGAGGAAACCTCTCTCAGTGCTACTTGCATCAAGTCGCACAGGGTTTGTGGGAATTTACCCCTATATACTATAGCTAAGTCATCTGCATATGCCACTACCTTCCCGCCCCCAGCTTGTCTCTCGCAGCATCGAGTTGACAGTGAGGTTCCATAGAAGCGGGGAGAGAACACCACCCTGAGGCGTTCCCCTTGTGACATAGCGTGATAAGTCAACCGAGCCCAGTGATGAAACTATTCGTCTACCCCTTAGCAGTTGATCAATAAGTCCAATAAGAGACCTGCTTATGCCTAGACTTGTTAAAGCGGTCTTTATAGCATCAGGGCTTATGTTGTTGAAGGCTCCTTCAATATCTAAAAAGGCCACAAGACAGTACTCCTTTTCATACAGCGATTTTTCAATAACAGAAACTAGGCTGTGAAGCGCAGTTTCTGTAGATTTCCCTTTGGTGTATGCATGCTGATAGCTACAGATCAGGTTGCTATCAATAGTAGAGGAGAGGTAGTCATTTATTATCCTCTCGAAGGTCTTGAGCACAAAGGATGAGAGACTGATCGGCCTATAGTCCTTGGGCTCGTAATGAGACGCCTTCCCCGCCTTAGGAATATACACTACCGTGGCACTTCTCCAGGAGCACGGAATGTAGCTAAGAGCCAGGCAGGCTGTATAGAGAAATACCAGCCATTTGGCTGATGTCTCCAGCGTGTTTATGAGTTGTGCGGGAATAATCCCGTCTGGCCCGGCAGCCTTGAACGGTTCGAAGCTTTTAACCGCCCACCTAACCTTTCCCTCCGTGATGGGTATGTGTACAGCCAAGTTTGTTGTAGGTGCTAGGGGTTCCTCATACAAGTTCCTTGGGAAGTGCGTATTCAAGAGCAGCTCTAGGGTAGTGGAATTAAGATACCTACAAAAAAATATAATTTACAAAAAATTAAAAGTGCGCCAGTTTAGTACAAAAAGTTGATCGTGTTTTTTCGTGCGTTTTTTTTTTTTTTGTTTTTCGGGCTCAACAAGATCACGTACGAGCGCGACACGAAATCGCAAACACGAGCACATGGACACACGCGTGCGTGTTTCGTGTCACGGTTAAAAACACGGACGATGCCCACCTCTATTCGCCACTACTTAGTGGTTCTGGTTCCCTATTTCTGGCCCTCCTACTCGTTAGTCTACTGATGGTGCTGTTACACCCATTCGCTTGTGCTTTCACCAGCCAATTGCATTCGTTCATCTACGTTATACATTATACCGCAACCTCAACCCGCTATTACTGCAAATGGTGAGTGGCAAACCGTGCCGTTAAGAAACAGGCGCAGTCGTGATAGAGATAATACCAACAATCCCGATGAATTGGATTCTGCCGTAAATCTCTAGTATGCCGCTGGGCGTTCGCCCAACCCGGCCCCGCAAACTGATGTAATCAGTATGGTCAGTGGAGTTCCTCCGCGAGTTTTGTTTCAAAACTTTTGCGTCGTTGACTCACGCATATATTAGGACGTATGTTTGCTCCAGACTTAGTGTTGCTCCTACTAGCAACATTAGTGTGTATAAATTTAATTCCAAATATGAAAGAGACATTTCATCTACTAATTTTTCGCTAGGGTACTTGACCCTTCATTTTGGCCGCAACCCACTGTAGTACATATAGTTCATTTGCTGCAACGTCGTCATAACTCAAAACCCCGAAATTTTGAGTTAAAATCACTAATATATCAGAAATTATATGTTTGATCAACTGACAAAGTGTTATATCCGAGGTTTTAACATTTCACACAGCATTTGCTTTAATTACATATCCCATCTAAATATACATCAATTCAAAAACTAAAAGTGCGTTTTCTACAATATCACATTTTTTTTAGTTATGATGACGACGTTGAGCAAATGTACACAGATAAAGAGAAAACTGATACTGCTTCAAACAACTGAATAAGTTATCTTCCTTTTTTAACTATTCTAATCCATTACCAAAATTTCGGTGGCCTACGTTCCAAATTGAATCACCTTTATCTAAATAGCCTGACTTTTGCTGCCCATGCCATGCAATAGCTTTCACAGAGACCTGGTTAAAACCTGATCATTTAATTCTGAGATTTTCTGCAGTAATTACGTCGTTTATCGGCGTGATCGTGAAACCAAGGCAGGTGGCGTCCTTATAGCTGTTGACTCCCGTCTTCCATCCGGTTGGGCCGACTTGGACAATGTGTCCGATATTCAAGTCATAGCAGTGAAGCTCTCAATGCCTGGTTTCAGCCTATTTATCTCCTGCTTGTAAAAAGAAATTACTTGATTTGGTATTCGTGGACTATTCTGTGGGGGTTGTTCTTAATCGAATTACTCCGTTATCTGTTTCGGAAGATACACTACAAGCTACGCTTGAGATAGCTTTGGACATTGTGCAACTTGGGGGGCTTGGTGCTACGATCCTGCACGAGATGGTTATATAAAACTAACTTTGTCAAGCTCAATGAGTTGTTTGCCACCCATGACTGTTCAGATCTCTATGCTTGTAATGACATCGAGACTGCAACCTCTATTTTCTATAGTTCCCTTAACGGGTTTTACGACAGCTGCGCCCTTTTTCGCTATATAAGTGTTGGAACGGCTAAACCGCCTTGGTGGTCTAAACAGCTTCTGAGACGCGGCAATATTAAATCTAGGCTATACAAGCGTTTTAAGAGAACAGGTGCATCTGCTGACTATTCACTTGCTCAATCAACGGTGCTATAAACGTTATCTAGCGCGGTTCGAAACTCATTTTTTCAATAACCCGAAGAGGTTCTACAATTTTGTTAATTCAAATATGAAAACTACCGGATTTCCATCTCCCTTTTCCCTTGGAGCTAATGGCGGCGATACACCAACAGGTTATCATAACTTCTAACGAGATTTTTGCCGAGCTTCTCTTTTCAACTTGTGGTGTGTTGCTTTTAAAACAACCACTAACTTTACGTTTACACGCTTTATAAGGTGTTTATAAGCTTTGATGAGTCCCCTTATTGTGTATAATGCTGATTTCGTTTCATCGAAAAAAATTTACACTTTCACGTTGAACATGTTTACACTCTTGCACAGAACACTATAAAGATGTGATAAAAGTGTACCCGTTCTGCATAAACCTGTCGATAAAACGAACATAAAACACTGTCCGTTTGTTATACTATGTGCTTGAATAATTAGGTTTCGTTTTTCACCCATATTTAATTGTTATTGCAAAATCCAATTTATTTCACCAAATTTATCTATGAAATAAAATTTTCGTCACCTGATTTTCAGTGCAACCAGTTACCCTGTCAAAGCTTCAGAGGGTAAAAAGTGTGAGTTTTTTACACTCTTGAAGTGTACATTTTTAGGAAACGAAAACATATCATGTTTGACGTTTTACCTTCATTTTGCAAACGAAAACGGAAAATTGAAGAGTGTAACAAAAATGCGCATTTTTTTGATGAAACGAAATCACCATAACATAAAGTGTGAAATGTAGCTTTGACAGAAATGTCAAAACACACTTCAACGTCAATCAAAACACACATCCATGTCAAAAATCTGGGTTGCTATTGTGGTTTCTGCAAACCAGGGTTTTGTGCAGGACCGTAAACAATTGCTGTGTTGCACAACTTTTTCATTCCAATTTGTAAGGAAATTTGTATGCGAATCTTTATAGTACATTTATACTGCACCAAAATTGGCGAATTTGAATGAGTCATTTCGAACCTATTTACACTGGCATATTTGCATTTTGCTTCACCTTCCCTGCAAGAATCTTCTACCAGAACACAAAGCCACCGAAAGAAAATGCAGCACCGTGATGTTTTCAACACCTGTAAAGTAATAATAAATGAAGAGTCAAGAAGGCTTCAGTATTTTCTTGAGAATTAGTCCATTTTCTAAAAAAAAAAACAGTTGAAGTTGTTATTTACAGCTGTTCATAATGCAACAGTTATCACACTATAATTAACTTAAGGTTCTTGCTGGGCAATTCTAAATGTGGAACACAGGCAGGGTTGCTATTTTTTTTGTGGGTTCTATTGTTCGGCAAATGAGGGCAAATGTGATGGAATTCCAAAATTTGGAAAATTAGTTGCTTTTGGTTATTTTCACGAACAAACTATGTTAATGTACGGAGCAGCTTTTATTTTTTTTTTTAACGGGTAGAGGGGGTCGCACAGAGTACAAAATAAAAAACCGGAGCCGTCAGAGGCCTATATTTTATGAGAAATTTGCAACTTTAAGTGCAAATTTACCAGTTCAATCCGATTGACCAGTTCAATCCGATTTCGCTAACATTAAACGCACAAAATACAACTATATTATAAAAAAATGCTCTTCCTACTACCCGCACTGCTATTTAAATCGAATATATTAAAAAAAAGCCAAATTATAAAATTAAAAAAACCGCAATGTTTATTTTCACAGAATCACTGGGCAACAACAATTTGCATTGCTTGCAGTTACAGAGAGTTGCCTAATGCCCATTCATGAATAAACAAACTACGTGCATATGGTTATTCAATTACACATGCATATATTTTGTTTATTCACCACTTAACATTTTCCGCTTTTTACGCGAATAACCAAAATAAAACATTATTTTAAAAACCCGCCATGACTTGGCAACAACAAGGCCATTGAAATAGTTGTGTTCACAGCGAGTAGTTGCTTTTGGTTATTTTCACGAACAAACTATGTTATTGTTTTTTCACTGCACTTAGTTTGTTTACCTTTTTTACTTGTTCACTGCACATCTTTGATATGCAACGGCCAAAATCGCTTAGGCGGTTAAACGCCAATAAATGATGATGATGATATCAAAGCACGCCAGTCATTCCTTTTTAGCGATAACTGACGCCAATTGGAAACCCCAAGGGAGTTCAAGTCATCCTCCACCTGTTGTTTCCATCTCAGTCGAGGCCTCCCCCTTCCTCTGCTGCCGAATTCAGGCGACGATAGGAAAACCTGCTGTGCTGGAGCTTCTTTGTCCATTCGCATAACATGGCCCAGCCAGCGGAGTCTTTGGGCTTTAATTCGCTGGACTTTGGTCAGATCTGCGTAGAGCTCGTACAGCTCATCGTTAAATTTCCTTCGATACTCGCCGTTGGCGTCACGGGAAGGACCATAAATCTTCCGGAGAACTTTTCTCTCAAATACTCCAAGGGCCATCTCATCTTCTCTTCACATTGTCCATGAATCTGGGCCATACATCAGGACAGGTATGATGAGAGACTTATAGAGCGTGATCTTTGTTCTTCGAGAGAGGACTTTACTTCTCAATTGCCTACTCAGTCCAAAGTAGCACTTGTTGGCAAGAGTGATTCTCCGCTGGATTTCTAGACTGATATTATTTTCGGTGTTGATACTGGTTCCCAAATAGACGAAGTCCCTCACAGTTTCAAATTTGTAACTATCAACAGTGACATGGCTGCCAAGGCGCAGGTGCGCCGATTCTTTCTTTGATGACAGCAAATACTTCGTCTTGTCCTCGTTCACGGCAAGACCCACTTTTTTCGCTTCCTTATCCAGTCCAGAGAAGACAGCGCTTACGGCGCGGTTGTTAAGGCCAATGATATCAATATCATCGGCATACGCCAGCAATTGCACGCTCTTGTAAAAGATTGTAGCACTGCGGTTCAGCTCTGCTGCTCGAATTATCTTCTCCAGCATCAGATTGAAGAAATCGCACGAAAGGGAGTCGCCCTGTCTGAAGCCTCGTTTGGTTTCAAATGGCTCAGAGAGGTCCTTCCCGATTCTGACGGAGCTGTTGGTATTGCTCAACGTCATTTGGCAAAGCCGTATAAGCTTTGCAGGGAAGTCAAATTCAGACATGGCGGCATACAGGCAACTCCTTTTTGCGCTGTCAAAAGCGGCTTTGAAATCGACAAAGAGATGGTGTGTGTCAATTCTTTTATCATGGGTTTTCTCCAGGATTTGGCGTATCGTGAAAATCTGGTCGATGGTAGACTTACCAGGTCTAAAGCCACACTGATAAGGTCCAATCAGTTTGTCTACGATGGGCTTCAGCCTTTCACACAACACGCTAGAAAGAACCTTATATGCAATATTAAGAAGACTAATTCCGCGGTAGTTGGTGCGGTTAGCGGGATCGCCTTTCTTGTGGATTGGGCAAAGCACACTTAAATTCCAATCCGGAGGCATGCATTCGTCTGACCATATTCTGCATAAGAGCTGATGCATGCTTTTTACCAGCTCTTCGCCTCCGTGTTTGAACAGCTCGGCGGGTAGTCCGTCTTTTCCAGGCGCTTTGTTGTTTTTGAGCCGGGATATAGCAATCCTCACTTCATCATAGTCAGGTGGTGGGACGACTTTTCCATCGTCAGGGATTGGGGTATCGGGTTCGACGTCTCCCTCGCAATTTAGCAGTGAGGAGAAATGCTCCCTCCTTAATTTAAGTACACTTTGTACGTCGGTTACCAGGTCGCCATTATTGTCCTTACAGGAGCTTGCCCCGGTCTTAAAACCTTCCGTCATCCGCCGGATCTTTTCATAGAATTTTCGGGCATCTCAAGCTCCTCACACTCACGCCTTTCGGCCTCACTTTTCTTTTTTCTGAAAAGGCGTCTCTCTTCCTTCTTTGCCTCACGATATTGTTGCCATACACTGCGGGTTGCGCCCGTTCGCAACGTCTCCTTGTAGGCAGCGTCCTTTTTTTTCGAGGCAGTTTTGCATTCCTCATCGTACCAGTTGTTCTTGCGGGCTCGCTGAAACCCTATAGTGGCCTCAGCGGCGGTACGCAATGAGTGAGAGATATGCTTCCATTGCTCGGTTACATCGTTAGGTCGGGGATTGCCCTCTGCTAGCAGGTGTGAGAGTCGAGTGGAGAAATTATCAGCTGTCTGTGTCACGCGCAACTTCTCGACGTCAAACTTTCCTTCCGTTACTGTGCGCACTTTCTTCGTTGCACAGAGGCGTGTGCGTATCTTGGCTGCGACAAGATAATGGTCAGAGTCAATATTGGGACCACGCAGTGTACGCACGTCCAGAACGGTGGAGCTATGTCTGCCGTCAATCAAGACATGATTAATCTGGGTTCTAGTTCTTTGATCAGCGGACAGCCATGTGGCTTGGTGTGTTCGCTTATGCTGGAACCTGGTACTACTGATGACCATATTGCGAGCAGCGGCGAAGTCAATCAACCTAGTGCCGCTGGGGGATGTTATATCGTGGAGACTGAATTTTCCAACTGTAGGACCAAAGACTCCTTCCTTGCCCACCTTGGCATTAAAGTCGCCGAGCACGATTTTGATATCATGCTGGGGGCAGCGATCATAAATCTGTTCAAGTTTATCGTAGAAGGAGTCCTCCTCTGCGTCGTCCGTCTCCTCAGTCGGCGCATAGGCGCAGATAAATGTTATGTTGAAAAACCTCGCCTTGATGCGGATCGCAGCGAGTCGCTCGTCCACAGGGGTGAACGCTAATACTTGGCGGCGAAGTCTCTTTCCCACCACGAATCCTACACCACGCGCTTTGCCGCGTGTCTGGCCACTGTAGTATACGTCACAAGGACCGATGGTCGTCTTTCCTTGCCCCGTCCATCGCATTTCCTGCATAGCGGTGATGTCGGCCTTTGCGCCTACGAGGACATCAACCAGTCGGGCAGCGGCACCGTCCCTTGAAAGGGTCCGGACATTCCCTAATATGCCCTAATATCCAAATCATTATGCCTTATTCGTTCTCATCCGAGGCTTTGATTTTGTTTTCATTGGAATTAAGTTTTTTACGTGGCGGGTTCCAAACCCAGCGCACAACCCGTTTCGGGGATTTTGGAAAATATTTACACATTTATATAGCGAGCCGCTTGCTTCAAGACAGACGCCCGCTTGCAGCCGAACCTCATGGTGAACAGACGCTACGCAAAAACCTCGGTGAGCCCTTAAACCAAGTATGTCAGAGTGGCCCCACCGGGGCTCCCTCTCTTTCTGCCGCGAGCCTAGGTAGCTCCCGTTGCCCAGAGTGCACGAACGAGGACGCAAGAGTCGGGATTGAGCAAGGTCACTTAGCAACCACACTCCATTACACTCCACATTTTGTTCATAATATTATATATTATACATGTATACATACTGTACATATATCAAAAACAGCACATAAAACCAACACAACACGCAACAAACAATGGTACATATAACAAACTAACAACTTGAGCTATTAGCGAGTCATAGGTGTTGCCAGACATGTGTTAATGAAGACATACATTTCTTAAGGGGCGTCCATAAATTACATGTTTTAAAATTGGGGAAATGGACCCCAGTACAATAAAATCTCACTTGAAAATAACCTAAAGGGAGAGGGAGGTTAAAACGCTTAAAAATTACGAATTGTACTTTTGCGTATAAATTAATGGATTTCAATATTGCAATGAACACATTCTACATACAATGGATTGAAAGCGCCAGTGCTTTTTTTTGTACTGGATGAAAAAACGCTGTTTTATTATTTGCAAAAGCGCCGTGATTAAAAAAAAAAAAATTTCCTTTTCTCGATTATGGAACAGCTTCGCAGTCGAAAATTTTTAATAAAAAAATTAAAAATTTTATATTTTTTCTAATAAATCCAACCATTGTGTATCAATACAAAGTGTAAACTCTTCTGCATAGACGTCAAAATTCCAAAATGAGTTTAACACCTGTTTGAGATTGTGGTTAATAACAAGTGTGATATCATAGGCATAGGCGTGAAAATTTCAAAGTGAGTTTAGTCACCTGTTTTTAATTTCCTTTTTTGTCTCACTTCTTTCCATCTTCCCATCTCTTTCTACCATTAGGTAAAAGATATTAGACCGCCATGGTGATGTGTGCAGGATGTTAAACAACGCCATTGCTTTTCTGTTATTCGGTGCTGGCGACATTTTAATATGTGCAGGATGTAAACAAACCGACATTTTAATGTGTGTTGTCAAAAGAAGAGTTCACACTTGTTATTGATACACAATGAATCCAACATTACAGGTTTCTTGATTATGGAAAAGCGCCGCAGGCTTTGTTTTTTTTAAATAAACCCAGCAGTACAGGTTTCTTGATTATGGAAAAGCGCCGCAGGCGATTTTTTATTAAAAATGTTTCTTTTTTTAAATAAACCCAACAGTACAGATTTCTTGATTATGGAAAAGCGCCGCAGGCGAAAGTTTTTAATAAAACATCGCGCGATTTTTTATTAAAAATTTTCTTTTTTTTGCAATAAACCCAATGGTACGGTATTGTGGCGAATGTTATCAAGAATCGCTCATCTTCCACCACTAGCGTCACTACCACAACTACAGCTGTTTAGATACATGACGTGAGAGCGACAGAGGGAGAGGCAGCTCGCGTGTTTGCGAATGTGGCACAAAGAGGAGATGACGATAGATGAACGCTTCGAGAACACTGTTGCACGAATAAACCAGAAAGGGGTAGACATTTCTAGGTTGTGAAGCTGCTGTTTGCTAGGGTATATAAACCGCGCAAAGACAACGCAAATCAATCAGTTTATTTTGAAGTGTTGTACAGTGAAGTACTGAACAGTAAATTAACCCGCGATATTGTACTACGGTTTTTAGTACTGAATAAAGCGTACTACTTATTAAGCAGAATCGGAGTGTTTTATTTAACGTACAGTGATCGAACTCAGGGAAAATAATCAAGGAATCATCGAATTCGTCACAATTGGTGTCAGAAGCGGTATTGTTAAATAAATTCAAGGACATTGAAAAGGATAACAAGGACCATGAGCTATAAGAACATGGATGTGCCACTCAAATTTGGTTACGAGAACAAGTACATCAGTAAGCGGGTACTCGTGGAAGATAGTCAACAAATTCCACCGAAGTCGAAGGCAGTCGTTTGGGCAAGGATTGATGGAGATTATGGGACAAACAAATTGTGGGTTGTCGGGGCAGCAAACAATTCAAAGACGGATATACTAGTAGGAAAAACACTGGCTATGACAAAACAAGATGGACGTATACCGGTACGAGTACTAAATGAGTTCCGATCGCCGATCAAGCTTTCCAAAGGAGCTATATTGGGACAATGTCAGGAGGTGGAGGTGATTATAAACTGTGAACAGCTCCAGGGAAATGTCTCTACCAGCAACAGTAATCTATCAGATAATATCACGGCGTGGACGCAAGAGCTCGAAGAAGACCACCAGAGTAAGGCAAACCAACTTCTACTAAAGTACTCTACCATATTTGACAAGGATGGCTCCAAACCAGGTCGGACCAATGCAGTGAAGCATCACATTGATACCGGTGACGCGAGACCAATCCGCCAAGCTCCTCGAAGTGTTCCATTGGCCAAACGCCAAGTGGTAAGAGAAATTATACAAGAAATGAGTGACAGCGGCGTGATCGACCCATCAGCTAGTCCATGGAGCTCACCGGTAGTGCTAGTGAAGAAAAAGGATGGAAAAATGCGGTTCTGTGTGGACTACCGGAAGTTGAACGACGTAACGAAAAAGGACAGCTATCCATTACCCAGAATTGACGATACTCTGGACTCACTATCTGGTACGAAATGGTTCTCAACACTGTACTTGAAAAGCGGCTATTGGCAAGTAGAGGTGAAAGATGAGGATAAGGAAAAGACAGCCTTCAGCATTGGAGAGGGGCTGTGGCAATTTACGGTAATGCCCTTTGGACTATGTAACGCTCCAGCTACTTTTGAGAGACTCATGGATCAAGTATTGAAAGGACTGCATTGGAAAACGTGTTTGGTGTACCTGGATGACATCATCGTCCTGGGAAAAAGCTTTGAGGAACACCTTAAGAACTTGGAGGAAGTTTTCCAAAGGATAGCTGGCGCCGGTCTGAAATTAAGTCCCAAAAAGTGTGCATTGTTCAAGAAGGAAATAAGTTACTTGGGTCACAAGGTTACTACGGAGGGAATTTGCACTGCTAAAGAGAAGATCGAAGCAGTAAAGGATTGGCCAAGACCGAAAAATTTACATGAGCTACGAAGTTTCCTCGGACTGTGCACGTATTATCGTCGATTTGTACCGAATTTCGCTAGCGTAGCCAGTATCCTTCATGAGTTGACCAGAAAGAATATGTCATTTGATTGGAAGAAGGAACATGAAGTGGCTTTCCAAACCTTGAAGGAACGGCTGTGCACTGCCCCAATGTTAGCGTATCCAATCCCAGGTTCAACGTTTATTCTGGATACAGATGCAAGTGGTTATGCGATTGGAGGAGTTTTGTCACAGATTGTCGATGGGCAGGAGAAGGTAGTGGCGTACTATAGCCGCACAATTGGAAAGCCCGAAAGGAACTATTGTGTAACACGAAGAGAACTACTGGCATTGGTGGAGTGCATCAAACATTTCCACAAGTATCTCTATGGACAGCGATTCCACGTCAGGACAGACCATGCAGCGTTGAAATGGCTTT
Source organism: Campiglossa producta (assembly GCA_964058755.1). Lineage (NCBI taxonomy): Eukaryota > Metazoa > Arthropoda > Insecta > Diptera > Tephritidae > Campiglossa > Campiglossa producta. Next base: position 77,170,473 of record CAXKVI010000002.1, read on the forward strand.
TGCAGTTCCGTAATCCGGAAGGTCAATTGGCACGGTGGATAGAGCGACTACAAAGTTATGACTTTTCCATAGAGCATCGCAAAGGCAGCAACCACGGCAATGCTGATGCAATGTCCCGGCGACCATGTAACCTTGAATGCAAGCATTGTTCGAAAGCTGAGGCCAAGGAAGATGTTATAGATGTGCGGCTGATGACTATAACATCTACGGACGAATGGAACATGGATCAACTAAGGAAGCATCAGCTAGAGGACCCAGATCTGGTACGTGTGATGCAAGGAATCGAGCAAAACGAACGACCAACAAGAGAGGAGATGTCAGCAGAGAGTCCTGTTGCCAAGTCATATTGGGCACAGTGGAACAGTCTGAAATTGGTATCCGGTTGCTTACATAGAGTATGGGAAAGCGAAGATGGTCAATGCGCTCGGAAGCTGGTAGTTGTCCCAAGGAAGAAAATCTCTGATGTTTTGAATGAGCTACATAATGGTCCAAGTGGAGGTCATCTCGGAGTCACGAAAACGTTGGAGAAAGTCAAGCAGAGATTCTATTGGGTTGGTTGCCGGCAGTCGATCGCGGAGTGGATCGCCAACTGTGAGGTGTGCATCAAAGCAAAGGGTCCGAAGTCGAGAAGCCATGGACAGATGAAGCAGTACAACACAGGTGCACCGTTTGAGAGGATTGCCATGGATGTAGCTGGTCCATTTCCTACTAGCAAACTCGGAAACAAATACGTACTAGTTGTTATGGACTATTTCAGCAAATGGCCAGAAGTTTACCCGATTCCAAATCAAGAGGCAGAAACCATTGCAGAGGTGTTCATTAACAATTGGGTAGCGAGGTTTGGTGTACCGATGGAGTTACATTCTGACCAAGGCAGGAATTTCGAATCAGTCGTATTTCAAGAAATGTGCAAGACATTGGGTATTCGGAAAACTCGAACAACTGCACTGCATCCTCAATCAGATGGCATGGTGGAACGTTTCAATCGAACCTTGGAAGAGCACATGAGGAAAGTAGTGGATAAGTTCCAGAAAGATTGGGACACGCACGTCTCCTTGTTCCTGATGGCATATCGCTCGGCAATACATGAAACAACGGGTCAGACTCCGGCAAAAGTAATTTTTGGGAATGATCTTCGGTTGCCAGCTGACTTGAAGTTTGGGATAAATGCTGATGAAGGAATAAATGCCAGGAAATCCACTAGCATCTTGGAAGAAGAAATGAGAGAAATACACGATCTTGTAAGACAACGGACGAAGATCATGAGTGATAAGATGAAAGCCAGATACGACAAAGCTATCAACTCGGAAGGTTTTAAAGAAGGAGATTTAGTGCTGTTATACAACCCACAACGAAAGAAAGGTTTGTCCCCAAAACTGCAATGTAACTGGGAAGGCCCATATAAAGTAATAAAGCGGATAAATGATGTTGTCTACCGCATACAAACTGTTGGAAGGCCACGAAACAAAATGAAGGTGGTTCACCTGGAGAGGCTAGCAACGTTTGGATCGGGAAATGTGTCTGATCGGGACGATCAGACTTAGGTGGAGGGCAGTGTGGCGAATGTTATCAAGAATCGCTCATCTTCCACCACTAGCGTAACTACCACAACTACAGCTGTTTAGATACATGACGTGAGAGCGACAGAGGGAGAGGCAGCTCGCGTGTTTGCGAATGTGGCACAAAGAGGAGATGACGATAGATGAACGCTTCGAGAACACTGTTGCACGAATAAACCAGAAAGGGGTAGACATTTCTAGGTTGTGAAGCTGCTGTTTGCTAGGGTATATAAACCGCGCAAAGACAACGCAAATCAATCAGTTTATTTTGAAGTGTTGTACAGTGAATTACTGAACAGTAAATTAACCCGCGATATTGTACTACGGTTTTTAGTACTGAATAAAGCGTACTACTTATTAAGCAGAATCGGAGTGTTTTATTTAACGTACAGTGATCGAACTCAGGGAAAATAATCAAGGAATCATCGAATTCGTCACAGTATTCTTGGCTATGGAAAAACACAAAGGTTTCTCATCATCATTCATCATTAACACTTGTATAATTATAGTTTAGTTATAACTACTTGATGGGTTAGTTATAACTACTTTGTGGGTTAGTTATAACTAGTTGATGGGTTAGTCCTAATGGGTTAGCTATAACTAGTTTATGGGTTTGTTATAACTACTTTATGAGTTAGTTATAACTACTTGATGGGATAGTTATAGCCACATGATAGGCTAGTTATAACTACTTGATGGGTTAGTTATAACTACTTTGTGTGTTAGTTATAGCTAGTTGATTGGTTAGTCCTCATGGGTTAGTTATAACTAGTTTATGGGTTTGTTATAACTACTTTATGAGTTAGTTATAACTACTTGATGGGTTAGTTATAGCTTCATGATGGGTTAATTGTAACTACTTTATGGGTTAGTTTAACTTGTTTTCTTTTTCGTTTAATTAACACAACAGTAGGGGTTCCTCGGTTATAGAAAAAGCGCCGCAGGAGAAAATCTTTTTTTTAATAAACGCAACACAGCTTCTCATCATCATTCATCATTAATTATAATTATAGGTTAGTTATAACTACTTTATGTGTTAGTTATAGCCACTTTAGAGGTTAGTTATAACTACTTATGGGTTAATTATAACTACTAAACGAGTTAGTTATAACTACTTGATTTGTTAGTTATAACTACTTCATGGGTTAGTTATAACTACCTGATAGCGCTGATTTTTATTCCAAATTTTCTTTATTTTTATGGTAATAAATGGAAATTGTTTTCTAATAATTTATTGGCTGTTAGTTATAACCACTTCATAGGTTATTGTTATCCGAAAGTGGGGATACTCTCATAATAAATACCTCTAACTACTTTATGCGTTAGTCATAAATAGTTTATGGGTTAATGAAACCTAAAAGAGCAGCTTTTATTTTATATACCTTTGGGTTAGTTTTATAACTACTTTATCGTTTTTTTAGTACATAATTTTTTGTTAGTTACCACTTCTTCCATGTTAGACACTATTTTGTAGAAGTTTAAGAGATACAAATTACCTGATTCGGTTTGAGTCATTTTAAATGAATAATTTTTAACAATATAACTTGGTAAACCCTGCATAAAACTTTTAAAGCGAGTAAGCAAAAGTCCCGTTAGTTTCAACAGCTCTAACTAATGACTAACTAATGGCGCTATTCTCAGATGGTATGTAACAAATAATAACTAAATGCATACAGTTAGCAAGACGTGCGAATTGTATTATCTGTTATAGGTATTAAAACAAAGGGGATTTTACAAAAATGCTTGTATAATTTTTTAATATTTCCTAAAGTTATAAGAAGTCATAAAAACTACGGCGATAATTCGGTTTTGTACAATAAACATTTTTTGAAGATCTGGCAATGCCTTTTTGATCGTACTCGATAAACATATGAACGAGGAACAATTAGTTCAAGTTGAGCTCTCGCTACGAGGCTCTTAAGTTTTATGTGTAAATAAGCAGTGCGGGTGATAAAAGAAGCCATGTTCTCAAATTTAAAAAGAATTTTATGTGTGTGATTTTAGGGAAATCTATTTAAATGAGTAATTTTGTATTAGTGAAATTGCAACTTTAAGTGCAATTTTCTTATAAAATATTAGCTGCCGACCTGCCCGTTTTTGTTTTCGTAGTCTATGGGACCCCGTCTACCGCTCCACAAAAAAATGAAAGAAATCGGGACCGTACATTATTGGAAAGGCAACCCTGTAAATGTACCATTAGGCTTACACTTTTATTATATTTTGCAAAAAAGAAAAATTTTAATGTTCAAACTTCGAAATAAGAAATCAGAAAATGAGAACACAATTTTTTTTAGATAGATTGGAGTTTTCATTTTTTTGTTGCCTTTTGCAGTACGTTTTTAAATCTTTACAAATTCTAAGAAGTAGTAAACAAATTCTGAAAAGAGTGCTACAAGTTCAAGTACTTCAAAATGCAACAATGCGTTTTGTAATAGCAACTTCGTTAGCACATCCCGATCGTGCTTCGCATGTAAACAAAGAAAATAATTGCAATTCTAAAATAATAAATACTGAAAAATTTTATAAAGTTGTGCCAAGCGCAGAGTGCTAAAATATATATTAAACTAGTTATAATAGGTTAGGTAATGTAATGTAACCCTGTTCTAAATACAGGTTCAAGTGGCTGCCGCAGAGGCTCACTTAAGCCAGTTTTGAAAGGCCCGTTGTGATACCACCAACACAAGGAAAGTCAGTCCCGGGACCCAGCCATATGGAAAATCCCTGGGTTGTTGGGATTTTCCACCGTGACACCGTTACTCCTCCTCGAACCACTTAGATGACTTTATGAAGGCCATCAAGTCCTTTATGTCCAGTTCCGCGATCTGGCTTAGGCTATCCAGGAACGGAACTCCCAAAAAGCGCGTTCTCGCGCCGCTTAAAGCTCCACTGTTTCCTCCTCCTCACCATCTTTGCAACTCCTGCAGCATCGTCCGTAGCGCACACCTAGCCTTTCTGCATGCCTACCAATGAGGCAGTGACCGGTTAATACCCCTATCAATATGCAGATTTCCCTCCTAGTTAGGGCATAAATGCGTCTAGACCTTTTAAGATCCCATTTTGGCCAGATTTGTTTCGATATCCGACACGCTGGGGATTGCAGCCATCTTTCGTTGGCTTGACGGAGTGTGTGCTCCTTCAGCATTAGTTTGCATGTGGCAAACGGCATACCTAAGAGGTTTACGCGGTTCTGTTGGGCCAACTCCTGAAGAGATCGACGACAGCTGAGCGTCAGTTCAGAGTTGAACGTGTATGAGCCAAGGGATTTGATGGCCGCTTGGCTATCGCTGAAAATAGCGATATCTTCTCCGATAACACGTTTGCTTAACCAGGCCGCGGCGTCCAGGATTGCCGAGACTTCCGCCTGGAAGACGCTACAATGATCAGGTAGTTTGAAGGAGAGCTCAAGGTCCAAATCCCTTGAATAAACCCCTCCTCCAACTCTGGCGTCCAACTTTGAGCCGTCGGTGTATATGGAAGTGCTACCATTTGTTTCGGGACACCAATCCGTCCTCTCCCAGTCTTCTCTGCTGGGAATGTTTATTTTGAAACAGCTACCCCGACTGTAGTGGTCGCACAACGATCTGTGCTTAGAGGGAGAAAGCTGTAAGATTCCAGAATACTGGAGTGTCCAATAGTACCCGCACCCCAACTGGAGGTTTCTCTTACGCGCAGAGCTGATGCCGCCGCTGACCGAAACCCTTCCAGATCAAGTGGCAAAATGCCCAGAATGACCTGGAGGACTTCGTTGGGCGTTGTCCTTAACGCACCGCTTATACAGATCATATTGGTTGGTTAAGAGGACAAGTTCCACTTTCCCCGGGTTGATACTAAAGCCGCAGCGAGAGGACCACTATCTGTGGTTGAGAGCCAGGCAGGCTGTGAAGAGAAATACCAGCCATTTAGCTAATGTCTCCAACGTGTTTATAAGTTGCGCGGGGATAATCCCGTCCGGCCCGGCAGCCTTATACGGTTCAAAGCTCTTAACTGCCCACCTTACCCTTTCCTCAGTGATGGGTATATTTACTGCCAGGTTTGTTGCAGGTGCTAGTGGTGCGTCATGCAGATTCCCCGGAAAATGTGTATTCAAGAGTAGCTCAAGGGTTTCCTCTTCCGTGTTGGTCCAGGATCCGTCAGATTTTCGCAAATAGCTGATGGCTGTTTGACTTTTCGAGAGGACTCTTCTAAGTCTCGATGTGTCGTCGACCTTTTCGACGCCAGTGCAGAAATTTCTCCACGAGGTTCTCTTCGCCTGTCTCAGAGCTTTTTTGTAGGCCCTTAGTTTAGCTTTATATTCGTGCCAATGAGGCTCAGAGCCGAGGTTCTTGGCCTTGTTAAATTGTTTCCGGCATGATTTGCGGAGCGAGTCCAAATCGTAGGACCACCAATATGGCCTGTGTTTACCGCGTGGTTTTGGCACTGGACAAGCCTGTCCTAGAGCATTTGAGAGCGCCGATGTACATGTAGTAACAAGATCCTCCAGCTCCTCTACTGATGAGGGGGCTTGTGAGGGCAGTACTGGTAGGTCTCTGTCTAATATTTCATTGTGTAACTGCCATTTAGTGTTACGTGGATTGCGCTTCATGATTGGTTGTTCTACAATAAAGTCTAAAACCATTTCTATGTAACGGTGGTCGGAGAATGAATGTTCTTCCAGAACCCGCCATTTTCTGACCCACTCATAAGCGCCTTCACTACAGATAGTGATGTCTATGACCTCCCTGCGGGTCTTAGTGATAAAAGTAGGCTCATTACCCACGTTGCAAATTATCAGGTTGGTTGTTAAGAGGTAATCAAACAGAGACTCGCCCCTGGCATTGATATCGGAGCTCCCCCATTGGACATGGTGAGCATTAGCGTCCGCTCCAATAATAAGATTACCCGTGCAGAAATTTGACACCAGTAGGTCGATTCTCTAACTATTTTATCGCCAATTGTGTTTAACGCCCTTTTTATCGCTTTTTCCTATTCTCTAAGTGTTAGCAACACTAAAAGTCTGTAAACACGATCAGCTGTTTTCGCTAACACTTTTATTGTTGCTAGTTATCGCGAATTAATTTGGTGGCGTTTAGAAGTGTTTATTAGAAAAAAATAAACTTAATTTAAAAAAAAAATGTCTTTTGAGTTTGTGGCGCTTAATTTAGTGAGAAATATGGAACTAAGGGAAGTTCCCATAATAAATAGACGTTTGCTGAGGGAAAGTGATGGCCCCTTTGAGCTGTCGTCGTCCCAGTTCCGTAAACTTTATCGTCTGCGTCCCGATACAGTATCCTCACTCGTGGAGCGTTTGGAAGGCTTTTTTAAAGGGGCAGAGAATCACTTGTATATCACCAAAAAACAGGTAAAACTAGAAAACTAGCATTCAATACGCATATGTGTATGAAAAGTAGGTAATTGTTTAGTTTAGCTGCTAATAAATTAGCTAAAAACATGAGAGGGAGCTCAAAAGAGGGGGTTTGGCCTCAGGATTACGAATTTTTTGTTTCAGTGAAAAGTTATGGTCAAAAACCCATAAATTGACTCGGGTGGGATACCACAATTGGGGCGGAATCCATGGTATTTATGTACATACACCTTTCGGCCTTCGGCCGCGCTCATAAAAAATAGCCCTGGGCTACGCCATTCCAAGTCCGGGTGGTTGCCTGAAAAGTGGCAACATGCCACTTTTCGCATTCTCTCGCACGTTCTTAGGAACAGCCCAATGTAATTACATCAACCACATGGAAACTTGCAACTTTGATTGCAAATATCTCTTCAGAGAAGCAAAATATTGAAAAATCGCTTCCGGATTCGCGATCCTGAGGCCAAACCCCGTCCTTTGAGCCCCCTCCCATATTTTTAGCTAATTTATTAGCAGTTGACAGCTAAACTAGACAATTACCGAAAAGTAATTTCATTGTTCTCTCCGGCAGGTTTTGTGTACATTGCTATTTTATGCAACAGGGTGTTATCAACGGCCTGTAGGGTAGGGCATATCCATGAGCCAAACATCGATAAGCCGCTGCGTACATAGGGTTACTGATGCTATCAACCGGAATATTATTTTTGAGGAAATAAAGTTCCCTATGACGCAGATGGAGCGCCAAGTTGCAAAGGAAGTGTTTTCTTCGGCAGCTGCGCCTTTTGTGGGAGGTACTATAGGTGCTATTGATTGCACACATGTTGCCATTTTGGCCCCTAAAATCCACGAACAGGCATATGTAAATCACCACTCGTATCATTCCTTAAATATTCAAATGGAAAGACAAGTATCCTAACAAAAAGAGTGGCGTGTAAGAGTAGGTCGCCTCCCTGTTGGTGCACCCTGGGTAACGCTAAATGACCTACATGGCCTACATGGCTAGTTTCTTGTATTGCCGGTTCTACGAGAACGGTACCAGTACTTGTGCTGTACCCATCGTGCCGAAACGACCCGGGCCGTTTTCCTATATCGACCCGGACAAGAGCAATACACTCGGGGTGACCCTGTCTGACATTTAGGCAGGACTACACCTCGCTACTACAACAACAACAGTGACGTCAATACTTATGCATATATATGTGTATCCTTAAGGCTGGTTTTTACTAGGTCAAATTTTGGCAACTTTTATCGACTTTATCGAAATAAGTAACCAAATCTCGATAAAATCGAAGAAATCTGACACCATTTGACATAATGAAAACCAGCCTTTATAGATATGCGACCCAAATTTGAGAATTTTAAATGTGAATGCCAAGTTTTCGGGAGCACGACATGATTCCTATATTTGGAGTTCTTGTTCTATGCGGCGAGTTATGGAGAGGGCGTATGAGAATGAAAAGCGAAATATGTTCTTGATCGGTATATTATTTTTATACCCAGCGTACTAGTAGGATAAGGGTATTTACATTTTGTCCACATAACGTTACTACGTAACGGCACAGAATAATTGAGAACGAAAGTTCTAAGGTTGAAAAGAGAAGTGGATTAAGGCATGTCCGTCCGTCCGTGTACACGATAACTTGAGTACAAATTTGGATATAGGTTTGTGGAAATGGGCGAAACCGGATGATACCACGATATCGAAAATTTCGAAAATCACATAAATTGACATATCTCGGTTTCATGGTGGTACAAGAAATATTGCTAATGCAACTGGTTGTTGGTGTTGTTGTTAACAATTGGTGGAAACCGCTGGGTATTTAATTTTCGGCTTACCCGAACTTATACTTTCTTACTTGTTTTTAATTAATTATTCAATGTACATTAAGGCGCCTCACGCTCCATACAAAAAAAAATGGACACCCTGTTTCCATCGGAATTATAAACTTCAATGTATTCTTAGACCTTGGTCAAAATATTTCGAAAAAATATTAAGATTTACTGGAGCTAAACCGCGTTAAAAAACGCTAAAAATATCCTTTTTTATGTATAAAAAGAGTATGAAAATATATTTTTTAATAAAAAGCACCTGAGATGATGAATTAGCTGGAGTACAAAAGGTAAGCATAAAAAAGTTTGAAAATTGTATAAACGCAATCCAAATATTGAGATGTATGATGCTGTTTTTGGTCATATTTCGAGGGGTAGGTTTGTGGAAAACTTTAATAACTCAGCCAATTATTGACGTATTTGGACGATTAGGGTATCATTTGAAAGGTATTTTCGAGACGTTGTCATTTCTGCAAAATTTAACCCTTTTTGGTCGAATTTTTTCACATTGCGAATATTAGCACACAGTTATACAGTTACCAAATTTTCAAACTTTTTTATGCTTACCTTTTGTACTCCAGCTAATTCATCATCTCAGGTGCTTTTTATTAAAAAAAATATTTTCATACTCTTTTTATACATAAAAAAGGATATTTTTAGCGTTTTTTTTAACGCGGTTTAGCTCCAGTAAATCTTAATATTTTTTCGAAATATTTTGGGAGAGTCCTTAGAAAAGAGTGAATTTTAAAATTCCGGTGGAAACACTGCAACTTTTTTTGGCGAGGCGCCTTAATGTACATACATTACTAAAAACTAAAAAATCATTTTAGGGGACTCTGGTTATCCGTTGGAACCGTGGCTTATGACACCCTTGCCAAATCAACCGGAGGGCACAGCGAAATATAGGTACAACGAGGCACTTTGTAAAGCCAGAAACCCCGTTGAGCGACTTTTTGGTGTGTTGAAGGCAACTTGGTGGTGTTTGTCACGACAGCGGGTTTTAATGTACGATCCCGCGTTTGCTGGAAAGGTTGTGAACGCGTGCTCAGCTTTACACAATATTAGCTTTAGCGACCAATCACTTGAAGTTGAAGAACAAGTAGCAGAAACGCAACCACCAGAAACACAACAAACCGAAGAAGAAAATTTTAATGATTTGAGCTTTGCCTCTTCCATTGCGAGACGTATCCGAGATAGACTAATAGCTAATTACTTTGCTTAAGTCCAATCAGGCAAGAAGCTGAACAAATAAAATATACATGTACATAATTTAAGTTTGAAATAATATTTTATTCCAACCTCTTTTACCAGATAACAACCGCATTACAGTAAAAAACTTTGTCATTATTGCAAACAGTTGCATACATACAAATTCCTTTGCAAGAGCAACAACATAGTTATAACATAGCTGTACGATATTGTAAGTTTTACTGCAAGAACCAACATACAATTGTTATTAATATTTTTGTTTCCTTAACCAAACAGATTCAATAAACGACAACCAAATGCTCTATGATGCGCTGAGCTGCTGCACACTACCCCGAAGCTTCTGGTTTATGTATATGACGGTAGCGATTACTATGAAGAAGCACAGTGAATGAAATTGAAATCATTTGCTGGTCACAAAATTGATGGTACAAGTTCCTGTTAATATATCACAATTTCCCGAACGTGAGTGTGAAATAATATACTTTTCAAATAATAACTATGCACTAAAATGTTTTCTCTCCGTACAGATATTATTCCTATACCCTCGTTATTAAATACCAACATGCTGCTGAAAAAATTCGCAATTCTGTACGTTTGAATAATATTACATGGGATTGTAGCAGACAACTAAAAACTGAAAATTTTTTTTTATTGATTAATTAATAATTACATATTTTTATTTTGTATATATAGTCGAGCTCTAGGTCATTATTATAACTTCTTTTTTTAATAATTCCATTTGCACAGCAACTGGCAGTTAATTACTAAAAAAACGAAAAGCATATATTTTAAAATAAGCGAACAAATTCTGCCAAACTTTCAAAATGTTGCACTTTCAATTAAATGTACTCTTCCCGAGTTGAAGAGCAAACTTCAATAAAAAGAAACTTCTTCATTTCATTTTAAATTCAGATTTTATTAAGATTAGCCTATTAACTAATTTAATAAAAATAAAGATTAATATATAACTGAAAACAATTCAGGTACTAAAAAAATTTAATAAAACTTAACATTTTGAATTCATTACTGGGTCCTTTCATGTTAAATCGCCAAATAGTTCGAATTGACCCCTTAATATTTGTATGAATTTTGGTGAGAAATTTTTTTTATTAAAATAAAACAAAGTTTTGCCAAAGAAGAAAAACTAAAAAAATGTTTTCAATGATATGCAAATTTAAAATTTCAACTTCTTCCTTTTTTTTTTGATATTTCGGAAAGTACTGATCAAAAATATGGTACTTTCAAAAGAGGTGCTTAGAAGTATAAAAAACCCTAAAAATTCCCACTAAAAAATTTTAGATTTAACAAAATTATAAACTTGAAAACGTGTAGTTACAACTAAAACAAAAAGGGAACTTCATACATCTTAAAACTACATAATACTAAATAAAAATTCTGAGTTATCCTAATTTTTATTACTATCAGCAATGTTACCGGCTAAAAGATAGATCGCATTAGCATAATCGCTAATATACTCGCCCATAACTCTTATGGATTGCGCCAACTCCCTATTACTCACGGCTAGATCATATTGCATGAAAGAAAAGTAATATGAATAAGTAAACAGAAATAAGTATGTAATGTTAATACAGCCCTACGCTTGAAATACAGCAAATTGGACTGCAATGACCATTCTTATAATCAATTATTGCTTTTGTTATGATGTTTTGGATGTGATAATGCTCAACAAATTATTTCTAATAAAGAGGCAGAAGTAATTATGTCGTGAACTCGAAAAGGTTTTCGTCTGTTATTCGCATACATAAAACCGTTTCGAGTGACAAATTACTATGTATATTGAACTAAACTAAAACTATTATTAGCGATAACCAACGCTTTTACAGTTATTAGTTCACCTTCAAGGCATCAGCTTGCATTTCCGTCGCTCTATTGCTGTTTTCTGCAAGTTGAGTTACAGCCGCTGCCTGCGCTTTTGCCACCTCCATAAACTCACGAGCTAAGTCGTCGTTTCCACTTTTTCTTTTCGGAGCTCGTGGTGTTACGGCAGGAGTTCTGGGGGTTCTAGCCTGCGGCAAATTAGGGCCCCGTTTTCTGAGGTGGGCGTCACCACAAGGCGTGGAAACTCCTGTCCTTCCTCCATCATTACTTGATGTTGCTGAAAATAGAAAATAAAGAAAAAATAGTTTGCCATTTTTATTAAAAGAACATTTCAATTAGCGTTTTATAAACAAGTTTTTATGCACAACTTTTAAAGAAACTCACCTCCTCGAATGGCATGGTATCAGGGACGCCTTCGTTTCCCTCGACATACTGCACGCCAATTAAATCTAAGAGCCTCATCTCTAACTGGGTCAGAGGGGCTTCATCTGTTGGAGCGTTACCCGTTCGTGCCTGCTGCTTGTTTCGCTCATGGCAGCGAACGCTGTTGCGGCTTTTCAAGTCTTTCCAAGCCAATAATGGCGGTAATTGTCTAGTTTAGCTGTCAACTGCTAATAAATTAGCTTTTGAGTGCTCTCCCATAATTTTAGCTAATTTATTAGCTGTTGACAGCAAAACTAGACTATAACCATAATGGCAAGCAGTGATAATAGTGGCTTAAAAATTAAAAAAAAAAAAACTGTTAAGTTCATGTCTGCAACTCAATCTCATTCACTCCATAAAGTATTCAACATGATTTGGAGTGAACGATTGAGGTACAGATCATGGATTAGCCTATTTGATAACGAACGCTAGTTGTTTGAATCTAACACTTAAAGTTTAAGTACTTGGATCACACTAAATACATACCGTTTGCCATTGCTCCGCTGTTTTTACAGCTCCTCCCATGGCGTTAAACTATTCAGTCATTTCGCGCCACCTATTGTGGCACTCCACCTTCCCGTGGAGACGCATAAACTTCCCGGACGCCATCCCCGGATTCTCTCCCAACAAATCCACCATTGCAGCCATTTGTGTCGGATTTGTTCGTTGCCGTTTACGTTGATCTGTCGCCATTCTAGCACAATCTGAAAATATATAAAAACGATCACAAAAAGGTTTAAAAATTTCAAATTTACTCACCTTTACTGCTACCGGAAAAAGAAATTATTGTTTTTTTCTGATTCCTCTTTGTTTTTCGTATTTTTGGCATTTCGAACAGCAGTATTGCCATATTTTCTCACTATAGAAAGTCAGCCGTTTACCTGCGTTAAAGGCAAGTTGGAGAATCGCAGTTTCGTTAAGAACAAACGCCAACCCCTGGCGAAAACCTAAACGCTTGGCGAATGGTTAAAAGTTAGGGAAACGAGCTACAGGTCTTTTACCTCCGTTTGTGGTGGGGGTTCTTCGGCGACGTAGGGCATATAGACCGACGCCACCGTCAGGCGGGTCCTGTCGACCCTTAGACTGATAGCGGTAATATCACCATTGGTGTAGTTAGGTAGGAGAAGGGAGTTCAACTCAGACTTGACCAAAATACACGTTCTGATTTTGCTCTCCTCGCTGGCTCGAATGAGCTTGAAGCCCTTAAGCTACATTTACACTGCACCAAATGCGTCACTTTTGCCCAAGTTTTTTCGAGACCATTCATACGCAGATTGAATTTGATCACCAAAATAGGTCAAATTAAATTGAATTCGTCTAATTTGGCAAACAAGTTCATTCTACGGACAAACATTCTCGAAATATCTTCGCCAAAAGCGACGCATTTGGTGCAGTGTAAATGTAAGTATAGTCCCCAATCCGCAGATTCTCGAGCTATTGACCCAGGGTTCTTGGATGAGGACCACATCCACGTCGCCTTTAGAAAGACGACTACTTAAAGCAGCCGAGGCCACTTTAGATTTATTTATAACTAGTTATAATAGATGGCTGCAAATCCTATGGCCGACGTACAGATAAACATGGATTTGATAGCGAATTCACAGCGATCACCGGCAAATGGAATTTATATTGGACTCGATATCGTCGGTGATACTGCAATACGTGCTATATCAGGAAAACCAAACTTTTCAGGAGAGCGAAAAAATTGTATAAGTTTTTGTATTTGTTCGCTATGAAAGTAATACTCTTAAGGGTCGAATACATAAAGCTTTGTTAACCTCGCCTGACTTTTGCTACCTCAAAACTTTGCGTCCAACTTCAGAGGTATGCTACAATGAACGCCTTGACGCTTCTCTTTTATACATTTGTTTTCGTTATTTATTTCATTGCATTCAGAGTGTCTTGGTTAATTTATTAATTTAATAGAGAAAAAATGAATAAATTATTATTTCCTCCAACTTTTTATTCTTTAATTAAAGCAAATTCATCAACATCTGATTGTCAAAGCAAGCAAAGCAAGCAAAATTTGAGAGTTTGCCAAATTTCAACCTCGCTTCAACTTGGAGGTCCCCAATTTGCCATGCTTGGTTTAAATACGTATACTGAACTTTTCTGTCAAAGTCAAAGTTTGAGGTAAAGCCAAAATAAAGTTTTATGTAACTGACCCATTATAGTTTCATACTGTAGTTAAAGACTATTTTTTAGTATGCGAATGAGCTTTGTGCCTAGCTTAGAAGAAAAGATTACATAGCACGTATTGCAACAAATTTTCTTGACATGACACATATTGCTGTTTTGGAATCTTTTCGGATTTGATGGTCTGTAAGATTATTCACAGGATGTAAAATATTGATTTCCCTCGTGAAGGGTGGATACCTTGTCGCGGTACGAGGGCTTAGTCGATAGCCACGGGGCTACGTTGCCCTTGCGATCATAGCTCCGCATGGCACTACATCACGAGAGCAGCCTAGCCTCGCTGGCGCGTTTGCAGCCGGGATGATACCGGACCGCCTCAGAGAGTAACCATGGTCTTACCGCGGTATGGGGCTCTGCCGTGGCGGACGACACATTCCCCTTAATCCACCCTTGACCCCAAGCTGGCCGTGTCCGGCGAGGGGTCGTACGAACAAGATGAATACAACTCAAAATTCAAAACAATCAATAACTTCGTTTACTCCGAAGCAGAGGAGAACTATGCTGGAGCAAGAGAAATCACAACGCCGGAGGACAAACTCTATTTCAAAGTCAACTGGGGGACCGACAACGATGGTAACTACGGGTCGGTCATCCTCGAAACTGCTAGCAAGTGAGAGTGACTTGATGAAAGCCAGCACCAGTGCGGCTGCATACGCAGGTAAGCAGAAAACGGCGGATGCTAAACTTCCATCAAGCGCCGGCACGAACATCAACCTCTCAATGTCTGTGGCAATGGTCTCGGGACCTGGCCTCAGTGATCCGAAAGAGAAGGAAGACGCAACTAAGCTTCTATCAAAGGGAGAGACTGCGATGGCAACTACGGGTCTGAACTCCTCCCAAAAGACATCTCCCCGACGCTTTGCGTACTGGGATAAAAGGAAGGCTGCAAGGATCCTGAAGAAATATGAGGGAGCATCGCAGGATACACTATCGCTGAATGAAAGGAAGATGGTGGAGAAAGCGAAAGCTCTGATACCAAATTTCCAAAGGCCCTATGCGCCTAAAAGTCTGAACGGGAATCCCTTCAAACGCCAGAGATCGGACGGAGAGGTGGATCCCCATCCGAAGCGGCATCAGAATATCCCAGTAGTGGGCAAACCCAGCTTTGCTGAAGTGACCAAGGACAGGATCCTTATAGGTGTCATTGATCGAGGCACCGACCGTTGGTCCATCCCTAGAGACCGGTGGCTGTATGTCCGGAACGAAATTGGCAGGGCCCTTCTCGACATATGGCGTGAGTCTCCGGGTAGTCCGCCGCGGGGTACAGACGCGGGTTGGCACCAGGGTCAGATTAAAGTTTTCGCGTGTGAGGATGCAAGAACTGTTGCACTGTACAAGGCAGCAGTTGCAAGACTGGGTGAAGTCTACCCAGGGGCAAAAATCGAGGTCGTCGACTGGAAGGACATTCCGGCCCGCCAAGGGCAAGGGCATGGATTCCTGCCATCCCTGCTGAACCGAAGAATATTCTTGAGATGCTGCAGGCCTGGAATCCGTCTCTCCCGACGCAGGACTGGAGTGTCAATCTGGTCGAGGGTGAGGTTGGGCCTCATAGACAGGTGGTTTTAACTTTGAATAAGGAGGCACTCGAGCCCCTTAAACGGTGCAACGGACGAGTGCATTATGGAATGGGTCAGATCGTGATCCACGTATACCGTGGCGATGCACAACGCGCTGCCATTCCGGCCGCTTCGAAGGACTCGGAAATCGAAGGACCAGAAGAGGAGGCAGGGATGTCAGACGCGGAAAGTATGGTATCCGCCACGTCAAATTGCGAGGAAGCCGTGAACGACTCGGCGATGGAAGATAGCCTAACGGACGCGGAAGACCTCGACCGCACGGTGGTGGAGGGCAATCCGGTGCACACTAACGTTGATGCCGCTTCAGACAGTAGAGATTCCGCCACGCCAAATCGTGCAGATAAATTGTCGTTGAGAGATAGGCCCCGGGACGGGGTAGACCTCCACGACGGTACGACGGTGGTAGGGAAGTCTGAGCGCTCTCATGTTGGTGGTCCTTCAGGTGGTTAGGAGGGCAAGGTCAGAACCTGTATCTTGGTCAAGTCTGAGCTGAACACCTTTCTCTTACCCAACTATTCAAATGGTGACGTTACAGCTGCCAGCTTAACGGTCGGCAGCACCAGCCTGACGATGGCGTCGGTCTACATGCCCTATGACGCCGAAGAACCTCCTCCACAAAAGGAGGTGAAAGATCTGGTGGAAAATTTCCGCACGGGTCATCTTATTATTGGAGCTGACGCTAATGCTCATCACGTCCAGTGGGGAAGCTCCGATATTAACGCTAGGGGCGAGTCTCTGTTTGACTACCTACTAACAACTAACCTGGTGGTTTGTAACGTGGGTAACGAGCCTACTTTTATCACTAAAGCCCGTAGGGAGGTCATAGACCTCACTATTTGTAGCGAAGGCGCTTATGAGTGGGTTAGGAAATGGCGTGTTCTTGAGGAGCATTCATTTTCCGACCACCGGTACATAGAAATTGCCTTAGATTTTTCTGTTGAGCAGCCAGTTATGAAACGCAATCCACGCAACACTAATTGGCAGCTACATAATCAAATATTAGTTAGGGACCTACCAGTGTTACCCCCACAAGCTCCATCATCAGTAGGAGAACTGGATGATCTGGTTGCGACCTTTACAACGCCGCTCTCAAATGCCCTAGAGCAGGCTTGTCCAGTGCCGAAACCACGCGGTAAACATAGACCACACTGGTGGTCCTACGACCTGGATTCGCTCCGCAAGTCCTGCAGGATGCAATTTAATAGGGCCAAGAGCCTCGGTACGGAGCCTGAATGGCTCGAATATAAAGTTAAAATGAGGGCCTATAAAAGGGCCCTAAGGCAGGCGAAGAGAACTTCGTGGAGAGATTTCTGCACCGGGGTCGAAAAGCTCGATGATACGGCGAGACTTAGACGAGTGCTCTCAAAAACTCAAACAGCCATTAGCTATTTGCGGAAGCCTGACGGATCGTGGACTAGCACGGAAGGGGAAACCCTGGAGCTGCTATTGAATACGCACTTTCCGGGGAACTTGCATGAAGCACCTTTAGCATCTGCAACAAATATGGCAGTGAATATACCCATCACGGAGGAAAGGGTAAGGTGGGCGATCAAAAACTTTGAGCCGTTCAAGGCTGCTGGGCCAGACGGGATTTTCCCCGCACAACTCATAAACACGTTGGAAACATCGGCTAAATGGCTGGTATTTCTCTTTTCAGCCTGCCTGGCTCTCAACTACATTCCGCACTCCTGGAGAAGCGCCAAGGTAGTCTTTATTCCTAAGGCTGGGAAGGCCTCACACTATGAGCCTAAGGACTACAGACCGATCAGTCTCTCGTCCTTTGCATTCAAAACCTTCGAGAGGATAATTAGCGATTATCTCTCCTCTACTATTGATAGCAACCTTATCTCTAGCTATCAACATGCATACACCAAAGGTAAATCAACGGAAACTGCGCTTCACAGCCTTGTCTCTGTTATTGAAAAATCGTTGTATGAAAATGATTACTGTCTCGTGGCCTTCCTAGACATTGAAGGTGCCTTCAACAATATAAGCCCGGAGGCTATTAACACCGCTCTAACTAATCTGGGCATAAGCAGGTCTCTTATTGGACTAATTGATAAGCTACTAAGGGGAAGGAAAATAGTTTCTACACTGGGCACAGTTGATTTCTCACGCTATGTCACAAGAGGAACGCCTCAGGGTGGTGTTCTCTCTCCGCTTTTATGGAACCTCACTGTAAACTCGTTGCTACGAGACACAAGCTGGGGGGGCGGGAGGATAGTTGCATATGCAGACGATTTAGCTATTGCATACAGGGGCAAATTCCCACAAACCCTGTGTGACTTGATGCAAGTAGCACTGCGAGCAGTTTCCTCGTGGTCATCTCGCTGCGGACTTAATATCAACCGGTACAAAATACCAACGCTAAGCCTACCAGAACTAAATGGCGTGCGCCTGAACTTGGCTGACAAAGCCAAATTCCGAGGCATAGTTCTGGATAGAAAGCTTCACTGGAAGGAGAATGTCATCCAGCGCCAGAGGAAAGCGTGCATTGCACTTTACACCTGTAAAAGAGCCATTGGCAAAAAATGGGGGCTCAGTCCCAAAATCTGCAGATGGATTTACACTGCGATAATCCGGCCAATTATGCTGTATGGAGTCGTGGTATGGTGGCCTGCGCTGAGGAAGGCAGCCAACCTAAACCTGTTAGGTAAAGTCCACAGATCTAGCATGATCTGTATAAGCGGCGCGTTGAGAACAACGCCCAACGAAGCTCTCCAGGCCATTCTTGGCATTTTGCCACTCGATCTGGAAGGGTACCGGGCAGCGGCAGCATCGGCTCTGCGTCTAAGGGAAACTTCCGGCTGGGGCGCAGGCACTACTGGACACTCCGGTATTCTGGATTCTTACAGCTTTCTCCCTCCGAGCACGGACCGTTGTGCAGCCACAACAGTCGGAAATAGCTGGTTCATAATAAACATTCCCAGCAGGGAAGACTGGGAGAGGACGGATCGGTGTCCTGCTACTAATGGCGGCATTTCCATATACACCGACGGTTCGAAGTTGGACGCCAGAGTTGGAGGAGGGATTTATTCCAAGGATCTGGACCTTGAGCTTTCCTTCAGACTGCCTGATCATTGCAGCGTCTTCCAGGCTGAGGTCTCAGCAATCATGGACGCCGCGGCTTGGATAGGGCAACACGCTATCGGACAGAATATCGTTATTTTCAGCGATAGCCAAGCGGCAGTCAAATCCCTTGGCTCTTACTTGTTCAACTCTGAACTGACGCTCAGCTGTCGTCGATCTCTTCAGGAGATGGCCCAACAGAACCGCGTGAGCCTCACATGGGTCCCGGGACACAGGGACATTGAGGGAAACTGTAGGGCAGACGAACTTGCTAGGCAGGGCACGACCAAGCAGGTTCTTCAGGATAAAGAACGCTTAGGTATGCCCTTTGCCACATGCAAGCTAATGCTGAAGGAGCATACACTCCGACAAGCCAATGAAAGATGGCTTTTATCGCCAGGGTGCCGAGTATCCAAACAATCCTGGCCAAAATGGGATATTAAAAGATCTAAATATATTTACACCCTAAGAAGAAGGGATATATCTATATTAATAGGGGTTTTAACCGGGCACTTGCCGGGCAGCAAGGCTGGGTGTACCCTACCGACGATGCTGTAGGAGTTGCAAAGATGATGAGGAGGAGGAAACGGTGGAGCATCTCATCTGCAACTGCCCGGCTTTAAGCGGCGCGAGAAGGCGCTTTTTCGGAGTTCCATTCCTGGATAGCCTACGCCAGGTAGCGGAGCTGGACATAAAGGACTTGATGGCTTTCATCAAGTCATCTAAATGGTTCGAGGAGGTGTAACGGTGTCGGTTTTAGGAGTGTCAGCCCCGGGATTCTGCTATGTGGAGAGTCCCAATAGCACTGGGATTTTCCATATGGCTGGGTCCCGGGACTGACTTTCCTAGTGTTGATGGTATCACAACGGGCCTTTTAATACTGGCCTAGGTGTGCCTTTGCGGCAGCCACTTCAACCTAACCTAAATATTGATTTATAGTAAAGTTAGAAATAGTACTTCTAAAGACTCGAGATTTTTTATATGAGTCCCTTGAAGCCAAACCAAACTTAATAAAATCTTGTTTTTTTTTACAACGCACGTTAAATTATTTTAGTGTCACACTGAAAGCAAGGCCTAAGCTATAGTAAGTGAATGGCTTTTTTCCTGCTTCGAGTTAGGACATACCACAATTTTCAAGGTAAATATCTGCGGATTTGAGGATTTGTTGAATAAAACACTTTGTTAAACATGACATATTTCTTCTATATTTCAAACTTTAACTCATAAGCATAAGGCACAACTTTTGCAAAGGAAAAAAAGTAAAAATATGTACCATTTTAGCGTAGGTACTATCGAACGTGAGTACATGTTTCAATACGGACAGAAAACTGCTAAAGAATGCAATCATTTTTATTTTATGTTTTCGAGGCTGTTTTTTTTCATAGTTATAATTAAAAGTTTAATTTTTAGAAAAATTTGCACTTTATTGTGTTGTCATCTGAATAATCTAACAATTCGTAAGATTTTACAATTATATTTCTTTATTTTCACATAAACATTTTCAATAGAACCACGTGATAACAATTAAATTTTGACTTTGCACTTATATTGCTATACCCAGCATGGTTACTGCATACAACAGTTACATACTGCTTTTCATAATTTTTCTGTCTTCTGATTGGCAAATAAGTCAAACTGGCTTGTAGGAATTTGTAGGGACAGGTAAAATGTCATAATAAAGAATAAAACAAAAATTATTTTTTTTTGATATGGCAGTATCACCGACGATATGTTTTGCGCTGTTTTTGCTGGGTATAATGAATTTGGGACAGGTAATTATTTAAATACACATTCGGTATTCTTTCATGACTGATTGCTTTTTTCACTCAATCATAGGTGCTCGAGGCATCGCTGCCAGATCTCTACAAAAGTGGCCAAAAAAGACGCACTTCTTTCAAGTGAACAAAACATTGAGAAATTAACTAAACACATTGAAACATGCAAGGCCACAATAAGCGATAATAATGCTGTGGCGAAACGTATTGATGAGACGGCAAAGGAATTACTAGCACAAATTGACACGGATAGTGGTGGAGGAAGGCAAACTAGCATTGACCAGGAACAAAAAAAGTTGCGCAAATATAAGAATAAGAAGAATATAACTGAAGATAAGAAAGCGCTCAAAGCCAAAGGTGCGCAAATGGCTAAAGTACACGAATTGAATATTTCAGGGTGTTGATTTTTATTGCCTCTAATAATTCGCCATCTTCCATTTCATATTCAACATCATATATATGGCATTAGCAACATTTTTTCACGACTTTTTAAATGTCCATGTCATGCGAAAGGTGACATTTGTTGACATTGACCCTTGAAATTGAAAAAATAAGAGAAGAGAGATAAATAAACAAAGAATTAATGAAATAAAAAAATTAAAATTGCTAGCAACATTTCACGACAAGCCAATTGCATGTTGCCGCCGAAATTCTACGGCTTTGATGACAGTACTTGGCTTAAGGCATACTTATTTATCGTTAACGCTAACGCCATGCCGATAACGCTAGCCATCTCCAATTTGAACAATTAGTAATGCAGTAACCATAAAGAAGTGTCAATTTGATTGAAACCACAGTATAATCAGTACTCGAACTGTGGTGAATGTCCTCTTCCGAGGTGAATTTTTCAGAGTTGAAATCCGTGGTAGTATGGAATTTCAGGTACGCATGGTTGCATTTCAGCAACAAAAAAAAAATCTTAAGAAATATTTTAACAAAAAGATTTAAATTAGTTCATGTATTCCTTGAATTAATATAAAATCATGAATTTACTGCATTACAAGAAGTATAAAAAAAATATATATTAAAGGTCATATTGTAAAATTTCGTACAAATCTGAGCGATGCCAGTGAATCGCAGTTTTGCGCAGAAAAGAATCCTCGACTTAAAGAATACTATACGACGTACAGTATGCCTCATCATAAGCTTGGTTAAATTTTGACAAGTAACACACATAACCATGGCTAAATTTATAATTAAAATAATTTTTCTACACCTTTTCCACTTGTACTTCAGAAACCATAAAATGTACCTAAGAAGAGTAAATTATACGTCAGAAAAGGTTAAATGCATTTAAAAATAGTCAAAGGTACTTCAAAATCAGTAAAATGAATTTCGGAATAGTCAATTGTACTTTAGAAACTAAAATGTTCTTCAGAATAATCAACTGTACTTCAAAAACCATAAATTGTACTTCATAAACTGTAATTTGTACTCGAGAGACTGTAAATTAGACTTCAAAAGCTTTAAAATGTACATAGAATAATCAGTTCTACTTCAGAAACAACAAATACATTTACATTTTACGGTTTCTCAAGTACAATTGACTATTTCGTACCACATTTTACGATTTTAAGTACAATTTACGGTTTCTGTCGAAAATTTCCTATTTTCATATAAAATAACTCGAAAGTCCGAAATTGGTTTTGCGTGAAATTTTGATTTTTTTTGATGATATAGTGATGGATTATAGCGATCGGTTTTTTTTCTGGGATTTTTGTTATTTTAATGAAATGTTATTGGTTTCGCAAACATTTGCGTGTAGACTCCTAACGTTGTGCGTTGATACATGGTTGAGCTGTGAAAAACCAATTGCTCTTTTTTAAAATATAGCCCAATATATACATAGTTTTCATTAAAACGTAAAATCCTAAATTTAACTATTTCTCTTTTAAAATAATTTTTTTTCACCTCATAAAATTTTCAATACAACTCCCTGAAATGCCTGAAAATAGTTGACTGCAATCCTAAGTACTCTTCAGAGGTGAATATAGCGACGTTTTTTTGGTCAGTGCAATTACTGATTATACTGTGATTAAAACAAAGCAAATGAAAAAAATGGCAGCAAATAACACATATGCTTACTCACCGAGGTAATGCACACCGAAAAAAACAAAGAAAAGCTCAAAAATGTGCGAAAATTCACCATCACAAACTTTAGGGCCACTTGCATTAAAGCCGATAACGACTAATCGGTGATTAACTTGACAGATAACCATACAAAATACGTCAATTAAACTCCGATTAGTCGTTATCCGCTTTTATGCAAGCGGCCCTTAAGAGGTTAGGGATATGGCGAAAAATCAAAAACAAATTGGTTGGCTATGGTATGGTATGGTATGGTTAACGCGTTGGGGTTATGCTATGGCATTACCAAAGAGAATATATCAACAAGAGCCACCACTCGTTATGAAAGCAACGAGCAAGATGGATGCCGTTTTCTTTCAGGGTTTCGGCAAAGAGAATATATCAACAAGAGCCACCACTCGTTATGAAAGCAACGAAAAAGATGGATGCCGTTTTCTTTCAGGGTTTCGGTAATTTCGATATAAATATGTTATTGTCTAATCAAAACAAAATGTGTAAAAGAAAATAGACGAGAAATGAAATAACACAAGAGTCGAAACAAAAATTTAGCAGCTGTCGAATTTACAAAACTGAGGAAAACAAAATTACCGAAACCCTGAAAGAAAACGGCATCCATCTTTTTCCTTGCATTTATAACGAGTGACGGCTCTTGTTGCTATATTCTCTTTGGTTTCGGTAATTTCGATATAAATATGTTATTGTCTAATCAAAACCAAATGTGTAAAAGAAAATAGGCGAGAACTGAAATAACAAGAGTCGAAATAAAAATTTGCCAGCTGTCGAACTGACAAAACAGAGGAAAACAAAATTACCGAAACCCTGAAAGAAAACGGCATCCATCTTTTTCCTTGCATTTATAACGAGTGACGAATCTTGTTGATATATTCTCTTTGGCATTACTAATCGTTTACATTGATTTCCATAAGTTTGGTTGGAACCGCTGATTAGCGTTAAGGGCATGGCGTTAGCGTTAACGATAACTAATTATACCTAATTATGTTATATTTGGTAATTGTCTAGTTTAGCTGTCAACTGGGTGAGGCCATCAAGTGAGCTCGCATTTACCAAGTGTTCGAATAACCAAAAAAACTTTTTTCATATTAAAGCCTTATAAAAGGGTAGGAAATTCTGTTATTTTTTTTTCTCGAAATTTTTTACCGTTACATTTTTATAACCAATTGAATTTTGTCGCATCAAATCGGTCAAAAAACTTACACTACTGAACCGATTTTAATAATTTTTTTTTTTGCCACGGTACGCATTTTTTTGCTCAGTTTTAGGTACAGCCTAATAAAATTACAACAACCACTTGAAAAGTTGCAACTTTGATTGCATATATCTCTTCAGAGAAGCCAAAAATTAAAAAAGCGCTTCCGGATTCATGATCCTGAGGCCAAACCCAGTCTTTGGAGCCCTCTCCCATAATTTTAGCTAATTTATTAGCAGTTGACAGCTAAACTAGACAATTACCCTATATTTTCCAGAAGAATGCGGCTGTTGATTGAACGTGTAATTTCTCCCAAAATTCCCGTTTACATTGCTCGATTTTTCATTCAATTTCATTTTGATTCTAAAAATTGACTCGTGTCAACGGGTCTTGCAAAATTGCTTGCAACACAGTTGGTAGCCAGCCGACTTTTGTTCAACTCAACATTCTACTTCTGTACAACCCTGGGTTTGTTTACGAATTGAGGGATGTAAATATTTGTCAGATTTTTATAAACAAATTTTTAAATAAAAAAAAATAAAAATAAATAGTTTCTCCTCTAATAAGCGTTCCTTTTACGTGTTCAACACCAAAACCTACAGCGAAACGGGGTTCGTTCTGGATAAGTGAGGGCTTCACTTGTTACCTTACCCAAATCATAGTTAAACGAAAGTGTTTCTGGACACTCTCGGGAGATGGTGTTCCTACGTAGCAACAGGTGGGCTTGCGGTTGCAGGACGGCATTCGTCGGGCGGGAATTTATTAAGGTGATCACCATCTCTATGTGGATGTTGTTGAGTGCCTGTCTGTAACCCCGTGGCATTTCTGGGTGCGGTGCCCAGGAAGACGTGCATTGAAAAAAAATTGAATGAAAATAGTTTTTTTCTATTTTTATTTAATTTTTTTCAATGACATGAACTATCATCAAATAGTTTTCAAAAAAATTGATTAATGTAAACGGGGGAACAAGTGCAGAATACATACATTAGTCCAAAAAAAAAAAATTGGGCTTGAAAGAGGGTTTTACGCTGAATTTAACGGTACTTTTCTTTTTTGGTGCACTCGAAGGGTTAAAAAGATATTCAAGGTCAAAAATCAAAAAAAAATTTTTTCATTTCAAAATATCTTGCAAACAGGTGAATGGATTTTTAAAATTGTTTGTTCCTAAATTTTCTCTCGAAATACTTTTCATTCAATGTATACTTTATTAACCCTTTGACACACTATGTACTAAAAACGAACAAAAAAGCAAATTTCGTTCAAAAACGATCAAATACTTAATTTTCTTTTAGAATGGCCATTACGATGACTACGCCATGCCAACTCCGGGCAGTTGCCTCTATGGGCGGGATTCATGATATTTACGTGCAGAACATCTTTCTGAGTAGGCGGCCTTCGGCCGCGCTTATAAAAAATAACCCTGGGCTACGCCATGCCAACTCCGGGTGGTTGCATCTATGGGCGGGATCCATGGTATTTATGTGCAGAACACCTTTCTGAGTAGGCGGCCTTCGGCCGCGCTTATAAAAAATAACCCTGGGCTACGCCATGCCAACTCCGGGTGGTTGCCTCGATGGGCGGGATCCATGGTGTTTATGTGCAGAACACCTTTCTGAGTAGGCGGCCTTCGGCCGCGCTTATAAAAAATAACCCTGGGCTACGCCATGCCAACTCCGGGTGGTTGCCTCTATGGGCGGGATTCATGATATTTATGTGCAGAACACCTTTCTGAGTAGGCGACCTTCGGCCGCGCTTATATAAAATAACCCTGGGCTACGCCATGCCAACTCCGGGTGGTTGCCTCTATGGGCGGGATTTATGGTATTTATGTGCAGAAGACCTTTCTAAACCACTTTTAGTCCCTGTTTTTTACTCCAAAAAAAAATTAACCCTGAGCCGATTACTTTTTTTTACCTTTTTATAATGGAAATGGGCGGCCGCCGTGGTGTAGCGGCTAAGTGTTCGGCCTTTTACACCAAGTCGTGGCCGTTCGATGCCCGGCAAAAGTAACATCAAAAATTATTTAGAAAAAGAATTTTTCTAAACGGGGTCGCCCCTCGGCAGCAGTTTGGCAAACTCTCCGGGTGTATTTCTGCCATGAGAAGCTTCTCAGCAAAAAATTCATTTGCTTTGCAAGTGCCGTTCGGAGTCGGCAAAAAACTGTAGGTCCCGCCAACTTGTAGGAAAACTCAAAAGCAACACCCCACAAGTTGGAAAGAGAAGCTCGGCTAAAAATCTTGTTAGAGGTTATGATAACCTGTTAGGTATTTTTATTACCTAAATATTAATATTTAACATTTTCTAATCCGATAAGTTGTTTGAAATATATTTCTATTTAAAAAAAATTAAAAATTGCGCTTTTACGTGGAATTACCCCTAAAGTTTTTATTTGCAGCAAAAAAAATTATACGTTTCAACTTTTCGCAAATACCGCTATCGATACATATAAATATTTTTTTGATTTGCGAAATGTATGTATTCTGCACTTATGCCTAAACGGGTAGTCAACTCAATTTGGAATCAACGACGAAAATTGATTCCAAAATTGAAGAATGTAAACAGGCCTTAAAGATCCGGTTAAATGAACTAGTTCAGAACTGAACCTCCCAACTATAAAACTTATTCTAAAAATTTGCATGCAATTTTTCTACTTGTTAATATGAATAGCTGTACTGGAATAAACACTGTCGATATAGAATTGTGTGCGGGCTCTCTCGATTCTTTAGATATTTTTAAGGAAGATGATGCCTTTAACATAATCAAAGATATGATGTCACCTGGTATGTACATATTTTAGTGGGCAGATGGACTTTAAAATGTGTTCTTGCCAGAGACGGTAATAGGTTTGAGTAAATTAATAAACCCTGCTAAAATGATGATGGACAGCAATACAAACGAATTTTTGGTATTAGTTTCGGTATTAGTTTCCTTTAGGGGTCAACTGCTAATAAATTAGCTAAAATTATGTGATATAGCTCAAAAGACGGGGTTCGGCCTCAGGATCACGAATCCGGAAGCACTTTTTTAATATTTTGCTTCTCTGCAGAGATATTTGCAATCAAAGTTTCAAGTTTTTATGTGGTTGTTGTAATTTTATTAGACTGTCCCTAAAAACGTGCAAAAAAGTCCGGCCGTGGCGGTAGCCACGGTTATGTCACACGTCCGGACTTGGGATGGCGTTGCCCAGGGTTATTTTTTATAAGCGCGACCGAAGGCCGCCAACTCAGAAAGGTGTTTCGCACATAAATACCATGGATTCCGCCCCAATTTTGGTGTCGGACCCGGCGCATTTTTCGGTTTTTCGACCATTACTTTTCACTAAAACAAAAAATTAAAAAAGCGCTTCCGGATTCGTGATCCTGAGGCCAAACCCCGTCCTTTGAGCTATCTCCCATAATTTTAGCTAATTTATTAGCAGTTGACCCCAAGCTCAAAAGACGGGTTTTGGCAGGGTGTAAAAGTAGGTCGCCTCCCAGTTGGTGCACCCTGGGTAACGATAAATGACCTACATAGCCTACACGGCTAGTTTCTTGTATTTTCTTATATCGACCCGGCCAAGAGCAATACACTCGGGGTGACCCTGTCTGACATTTAAGTAGGGCTACACCTCGCTACAACAACAACAACAACAACAGGGACAGAGGGGTTAGAAGAGTAGGTTCAGCTTAACAATTGAAGAGATGTAGAGTATCATGGGGGTCCTACCACATGAAGATTGTATCATTAAGTCTGGATAAGTAGGAGTTTAACCTTACACTATATCCAGACCTAAGCTGTGCCAAGGTCACTCTTGTCTCCCTTGGTAAGGTGCGTTCTTCTTCAGCAATATCCGGTGGAGGACTGTTCAGAACGGGATTCACAGGTAGAGATCCGACAAAAGTGTCTACCGGCTCGGTGGGGATGTCGGTTAGAGCCCGCTTATGATTCTGCAGATCAAACGGCAAGGTAATATGCTACCAACTGTCAGCCACCCAAAGTTATTAGGGATGACACTGGATAATACTTTTTCATTTGCTGGTCATGTGTCTGCAATGGTCTCAAAGGTACGTGGTCGCAACAAGATCCTCAAGGCACTTGCCGGCAGTACTTGGGGAAAAGACAAAGAAACGTTGCTGACTACATATAAGGCCATTGGCCGACCAGTCTTTGACTATGCTGCGCCCATATGGTCGCCTAATGTACATAACACCAACTGGACGAAGTTACAAGTCTGCCAAAATACTGCCATCAGAACTGCTACGGGATGTCTCCTCATGTCTTCCGAGTCTCACCTCCATCAGGAGGCACAACTGCTCAATGTAAAAGAGCATGCGGAAATGCTGAGCAGGCAATTCCTTCTGAACTGCCACAA
The DNA here is from genome assembly GCA_964058755.1 of Campiglossa producta. NCBI lineage: Eukaryota > Metazoa > Arthropoda > Insecta > Diptera > Tephritidae > Campiglossa > Campiglossa producta. The sequence continues at coordinate 77,198,934 of CAXKVI010000002.1, forward strand.
GCCAGCACATCCAAACCGTCATCTTTTGGACATAGATCCGCCCCCGAGAGACATAAGGAGACATCTCCGTAAGCACTATGATGAGATCCGGCATCATATTACCTTGCCGTTTGATCTGCAGAATCATAAGCGGGCTCTAACCGACATCCACGCCGAGTCGGTAGACACTTTTGTCGTAAAGGGGTGTAAAAGTAGGTCGCCTCCCAGTTGGTGCACCCTGGGTAACGCTAAATGACCTACATAGCCTACACGGCTAGTTTCTTGTTTTTGCCGGTTCTACGAGAACGGTACCAGTACTTGTGCTGTACCCATCGTGCCGAAACGACCCGGGCCGTTTTCTTATATCGACCCGGCCAAGAGCAATATACTCGGGGTGACCCTGTCTGACATTTAGGCAGGGCTACACCTCGCTACAACAACAACAACAACACTTTTGTCGGATCTCTACCTGTGAATCCCGTTCTGAACAGTCCTCCACCGAATATTGCTGAAGAAGAACGCACCTTACCAAGGGAGACAAGAGTGACCTTGGCACAGCTTAGGTCTGGATATAGTGTAAGGTTAAACTCCTACTTATCCAGACTTAATGATACAATCTTAAATACATGCCCTGCATGTGGTAGGACCCCCATGATACTCTACACCTCTTCAATTGTTCATCTGAACCTACTCTTCTAACCCCTCTGTCCCTCTGGACAAACCCTGTTGAAACTGCACGTTTCCTTGGACTCCCCTTAGAAGAGCTTGATGAAGATCTTCGGAATGATCATACACTCTAGACAGGGCAATGCATTGTTAACAACAACAACAACAACATGCCGATCTCCTCATAATGCTTACGGAGATGTCTCCTTACGTCTCTCGGGGGCGGATCTATGTCCATAAGATGACGGTTTGGATGTGCTGGCTTGTGGCAGTTCAGAAGGAATTGCCTGCTCAGCATTTCCGCATGCTCTTTTACATTGAGAAGTTTTGCCTCCTGATGGAGGTGAGGCTCGGAAGACATGAGGAGACACCCCGTAGCAGTTCTGATGGCAGTATTTTGGCAGACTTGTAACTTCGTCCAGTTGGTGTTATGTACATTAGGCGACCATATGGGTGCAGCATAGTCAAAGGACTGGTCGGCCAATGGCCTTATATGTAGTCAGCAACGTTTCTTTGTCTTTTCCCCAAGTACTGCCGGCAAGTGACTTGAGGATCTTGTTGCGACCACGTAAAAGTAGGTCGCCCATCGTGCCGAAACGACCCGGGCCGCTTTCTTATATCGACCCGGCCAAGAGCAATACACTCGGGGTGACCCTATCTGACATTTAGGCAGGGGCTACACCTCGCTACAACAACAACAACAACGGGTTTTGGCCTCAGGATCACGAATCCGGAATTAATTTTCTGTTTTTGTTTCTGAGCTTATAAAAAATAACGCTGGGCTACGCCATCCCAAGTCCGGACGTGTAACATAACCGTGGCTACCGCCACGGCGGGACTTTTTTTTGCACGTTTTTAGGGACAGTCTAATAAAATTACAACAACCACATGAAAACTTGAAACTTTGATTGCAAATATCTCTGCAGAGAAGCAAAATATTAAAAAAGCGCTTCCGGATTTCGTGATCCTGCGGCCGAACCCCGTCTTTTGAGCTATATCACATAATTTTAGCTAATTTATTAGCAGTTGACCCCTAAAGGAAACTAATACCGAAACAAATACCAAAAGCGCTTCTGGATTCGTGATCCTGGGGCCGAACCCCGTCTATTGAGCTATATCACATAATTTTTGGCTAATTTACTAGCAGTTGACCCCTAAAGGAAACAAATAGCGCCAACATTACCTTAAATTCCAATTAAATTCACAAGAACTTAAAAAATTCGCGCTCGTATTTACATTGCGTAATCAATTATCGACCAGAAAGATAGCCTTATATGTGGGCCAGCAACTTAGCATAGAGGCATGAGGAATTCGGTT